>BQNB010159128.1:0-14946 GCA_026074375.1 Tanacetum coccineum | reverse complement strand
ATCTCTTTTTCATCAGGCTTTTGTGCAACTTGTCACGGAGCTGATAGTTGCTAGTTTCAAAAGTGTCTAGTTCGCTTCCTATGGATGCCAGAATTTGAATCAACAAATCGCTCTTTTCATAAGGATCGTTGAATACTTTGTTAGCAAGAGTAGTCTTACCTAATCCACCCATACCAACGATAGATACCTTATCCAGCTGCTTTTGGTCTCGGACAAGCTGGTCTCGTATCAACTTAACATCTTCTTGTGCTACATCTTTGAGTTCTTTCTTTAGATTTCTTACTTGGTCACGCTTGTAGGTCGTCTTCTTTTCGACAAAAAGATACTGAATCATGAGTTCATGCTCAGTTAAAGCAGTTCAATTTGAGGTCTTCCGGATAAGATTAATGGTTTATTGCTGATCAATGGATTATCGTCCCAGTATATCAGGTTCTTTAAGTTCTGCAAGAACGATTCGAGCCCTGTGTATATCATCTTTTCTCTTTCAATCAAAACTTGAACTAAATAATCGAACATCACTTAATACCAAGCATTCTGCTGATTTCAATCCAAGTGGTTTTGACTTTGATGTTAACGCAATAAAATGCATCCTGAGGATGCTCTGGAAGTCAAACCCAATGATCAGAAGTGGGTCATTCTGGGTAAAAACTAGTACTATTTTGTGGGTTGAAATGGGTCACCCCTATGGTTATAAAAGAACTGACCCTTTTTGTTAAACATTTGAAATGATGATATCATGGAATATACAAGTTTTAAAGATGCACACAGGCAGATATTCAGACCAAGCAATTGGCTGTCGATTCCATCTTGCAACTGTAATAAGTCTAAATCAAACTCACCATGTGACACGACTCGCAAGCAAGTCCTATACCAAAGATGATAAAATCAGCATTATAGATTCTACAAGTCTAAAAACAGCATTAAAGATTCTGTTCATTGATGGAAGTTTAGAAATATTATACACAAACCGAGTGACTTGACTCCCTCAATGGACATGTGGACTAGTTGAACATCTGAACACATGTTAAAATTCTGTACCAAAATATCTGTCTCCAAACTCGCCCATCCCTGGAATTACATGAGACTCTTGATTCAGGCCCGTTTCGATCTCAGATGTCACTATCTTTATTCTTGGAAACTTTTTGCAAACCACATGCACTCCCTGAGGTGCCTGTCAATGAAAACATAAATGGGTCAATTTGGGTTATATTTCATCCTAGATGGGTCAAACACGTGATAATATAGTTTTGGTAATCATAATCAACTTCCAAAATCTTTTTTATTCAATAATTTGGATTATTAGTGTAAAAATATAGTTTGATATACATTAAGAATTACTTTATTAAAATTATTGATATATGGACAGAAAGCGTCTTTGGAACACACCCAGTTCGGCCCTAAAACATGACTTGTTCTAACGCAAACCTTTTTTAACCCATCCACCCTCGCCCAGTTCTAGAAAAACTTGTAACTCACCGATATTAGGTTTAAGAATATTATGTTGCCCTCTGGAACCCCTCTCTTTAAAAGTAAGTTTATAGCTTCGACCGCCGAATAGCCTGAAAAAATGTTGCAAATTTGCAAACATCAGCACAAATATAGGCTGTAAAAATTTCATCGAAGAAAAACTAACTTATTTTTTCCTTTAGCATGCCAGAAAAAATAGATTAGAGAAGAGAGCCAATAGCCATGCCTGTTCCTAGTATAGGATCCAACAACAAGACGTGTCTGTCCGAGATATCTTGTGGCAATTTTTCAAATATTACCTGCACAACAGTCCAAGCATTTAGATAATCAGATCTGGGGTAAAATTAAATGTGCAAATTGCATAATAAACTAGTACTTAATCAGCTTGGGTTCAATTTCTGTTCCCGGTAATCACCTTTTTGTGTTACCCAAATAAAAGAAAAACCCCTAAAAGCTTCTAAATTTTTTCTGCCTTCTGAACATCTAACTGATTTAGCAGTTTGAATGCTCAACACGGTCTAACGTAGTGACAAATGACAAGCTAACTTCCTTGTAATATTTTTGACCTTGTGACCATATAAATTACCTCAGATGTAATATTTTCAAAGTTTGAGCCTTTTGTTGACAAAAAAAGTCGCCACGGATAGAAATTTGACCAAAGTCGGTTACTTTTCAGTTTTCACTGCAGTTATCCCAAAGTAAACCAACGAATCATGGATTTGGTAGATAGTGAAGGCACAAACCTGGTGACCATTCTCACCCTCTTTACGAATAAGAATCTTCCCAATCTTAATACCCTTGCAACATGCACGCAATGCATTTTCCATACTCTCACCACTGCAAAACGATAGATATTTGTTCATTAACTGGCAAAATAGCTATTTCAAAGACTAAATGAACACTACAATATAGCCATGTGAGTACGCATAGCTCATATACATTAAGAAGGAGCTTCATATACTAATGGGAAGTCCGTAAAACATATAAGATTCAAATACCTCCTGATAACAGAAACGCCGCATAATCTTTTATCAAATTCTACGCCTGTGTATACTGACCCTGCACTAACACAAACCAAGACTGTTATAAAGACAAAACTGTTATACAAGGAGGCTAAAACAACCCTAATGACATGTACAAAAAGAAGGTACAGAACACAGGTGGTCAAAGCAGAAGCTAAGACCAGACTGATTATAGGTTGCAAATGCATAGGGCGGGTTAGGTTTACAACTCAAAAGAATTAGGGTTAAAACTTAGAATCAATAGCTTTTAAGTCGAGTCAATATATGGGCTAGATTGAGTTGACTCTTCCAACACATTTATTGTCGCATATATATCTAAAAAAACAAATTAGGATATTGTCCTTGAATATATTTTCATTAACTTATAAACCTTCAAGTTATCCCCTTTTTAGCTAAGATTTTTAAACAACATATAAATCAATTAATCAAATCAACACATTTTCACATTAGTAGATTAGAAACAAGTGCAGAAGCTCACCAGTTGGAGTTGTCACCTGTTTTTCTGTAAAAGGTAGATGTCCCAGGCCATGCTCGACAACCTGTTGATGGAGGAATGATCATTTGAGGTTACAATGACAGCTATTGACTTATGCAGACATAAAAACAGAGAAAAAAAATTAAGAACTATCAAAAACAGCAACTCACCATTCGAATCAATCGATCAGCATGAAAAGTAAAATCATCTTGTGTTGTTTGAAAGTCACGTATAAGCGTATGCATGCCACGTATCTACATAAAAGATTAAGAACAAGCAATATGAGTATATGACTAACAAGTAACAAGTTACTAATAAAACTGATAATCATATTAGTCAAGAATTTATAAATGATGTAACGTTACTTTATTACCTGAAAGGTGGACTGAATGACATATAAGTTGGGATATATTTTACAAAGATCATGTTGACCAAGTTTTGTCCGAATGTGTCGGCCAATTAAATCGATAGTTAGATGGTTGTCTCCTTCATGTGGAATGATAATGTCAGCATACTTCTTTGTTGGAAGGATGAAAGCATCAAAGGCAGGCTTTACGAACTTCGAGTACTGTACATAAGATCATAAGTTCAGAATTAGTATGTGCATGTCATCTTCCTGACCCGTTTTGACAAGTGACCCAACCAGCCTATCTTGCCGCCATTAAGAATTAGAAGCTTAACTCTGCCACTCATATTCATAAAAGTACTTTGTTCCAATAACTATGGAAGCCCATTATTTAAGTCGTGAGAATAGTTGAGATACAAACCTAGTATTTCACATATTGAATATTTCTATCAACTGTATTAAATACCAGTAACAGCCAAATAAATATCATGTTTGTGGTACTAATAGCAAACTCTAATAAATTAATAAGCTTGAACTACTAGTAAACTTCAGCCTCATAACTCAAGCTTTATCATTGTAAGTACAAATATCATAATTTCACTTGCAGAAGTCAAGTAAAGATGAGTGCAATTTAATAATTAGAAGCTGGTAGATCCCGGTTCAAAAGATGAGAGTTTAACATGATCATCAAAGAACAATTTAGCACGTAACATGCAACCTTGATTATGTTACAAAGATTACAAGAAAAAAAAAATCTTATTTATATTTTATATAGCCAGCATGATCTACTTATTCATAAAAAAAAGGAAGCAATTAACCTGGCCTAACACCAAACTGATATCTCTTCCACTTTCACCTGTATCGCGCCTTATTCTTCTCTCCAGGCGTACATCAGCATCTGCAATAAAAATCAGCATCTTATTTATTGAAGCTCAATTACCTCAGAAAAGAGACCCCATTAGCTATAAAACATACTAAAATGATTGAATATTTAGAATATAGCTAAAAAAAGTAAACTTCGCCCAAAAAAAAGTGGCAGGTGTATAGAAAAGACTAATCCCTTACACATTGCATGAGACAGAATTTAATACGTAAAAGAACCTGTATCAACAAAGATCTTCATATCCATCATATCGCGTACACGGGGATCATGTAAAATAAGTATGCCCTCCAAAATTATCACATCTGAAGGATTCACCTGCCAAAAGGTATTCCAGTTTTATTTAGATCATATCTAAGAAAGAGAGGCCATAGCATTTTATATATTGAAATAGAGATACCAAGAAAGAGTTTAAATCATTATGTTTGAACTAAAACTCTAAATTTTTTAAGTAATACTTGAATGAATATATACAGTTCAAAACATCAATTCGACGGTCAAACAGACTTCTCATTATGGCTTATAAATGAATCCTGAACCAAACACGTAAGCACCTTCTTGAAGTGCTAAACTTTCCCTGCTTTTGTTAAGAGGCACTTTTAATCCATTTACGGAAGAACAAACGATTGGGTTCAGGCTGTTTCATATCTCTAACGGGGTCAATAGGGTGTCGAGAGTCCCTTAGAGTGAATTTATAATGCAAAAATCCTTCTAATTTTTTGCCAAAAAGTAGATAATAATTCCAATTATGAACTAATTATCAACCCTTTTAGCACTTCTTCAAATTACTATCAAACATAAATTCGAACTAACGTGAAAACATAATTATGAGTAGTGCAAGGAGGAGGTTGCCAAATAGACTTGTGACTAGATAAGAAAAGTCATAAGGCGGATCTAGAAGTATAGAACCCGTTTTAATAAGTTGTTAAGAGGCATACTCATCTTTACATACACATTGAAACACGCCCTGTAAACCATTTACTGGATTGATAAAAGAGCTTACTCGTTGAGGGACACCAGTCTTATAACTCTTGAAGTCATATTCTGGAATATCAATTGCTTTCCCATGCTTCAACATCTCCATAGCTGTTAATACCTTTTCAGTGTTAAAAGCATCTGGAAAGGTGCACAAGCCATATAAGTTACAATCAGATGAAAGTAAAAAAGTAAAAAGAAAATAAATTACATTCTACTGAGCAATATAGAAGGATAAGGATGAGCACTGTGACCCACCAGGATGATCAAAATTGTACTCGTGAACCTCTGAGAGTTCCTTTGAAGTCAAATTATAATAGAATGATTCCTGCCAACACAAATGTAAATATATAACTATTTGGATAGATCAACCAAAAATTTTAATATAAAAAGATTAAGGAACTCTTACTATGATCTAGAGATGGCAGGATGGCAGGTCAGCGGGTTGGGGAATGGGTCAAACAGGTCAGGGATGAAAGGTTGGCCCAGCAACACTATTTTGTCCATTTTCTGAAAAGATGGTAGGTAATTAACGTGTTAATTATAGCTAGAATAAGAATATATATACAATGAAAATCTAGATCTTAAAGAAAAAAACTAAAAGGCTGTATGCATTAAAAAACGACATTGGGCGAGTTTCTACCCGTTCAACCCATTTAACCCGTTCCCCGTTTAGTTTTAATAAAAATTGATCCTTATTACCCGTTTGAGATAACAAGACAGCCTAAATTAACCCGGTAATAAGTAAATGGATCAAACTCAAAGCAACCACCTGTAACATGAGTCATATAAAAAGAATTACAGGTACCTGTTTCACAAGCACAACACGCAGATCATGAAGTTGCTCAATGATCATATTGCAAACCACTGTTTTCCCAGATGCTGCACCTCCAGCAACCCCTACTTGGTGATAAAAATGATACGATTAAACAAATATATACTTTTATAGTTTTGTAATAATCTGGAAACCTTGATTCTTTCGCTAAAACATATGAATATATGATTATGATATCTCTGTGATCTTTCCATCAACACATACCAATGACAAAAGGTTGCTTATGCGATTTTCCGGTCACTGAAGTTGATGCCTGCTCAACATCTGTATTTTCTGTCCCCGTCCTATTTCTCTGCAATCCAGAAAAGCGAACCCCTTATGATGCCTCTTTTAAAATAGTCACTGAGAATTAGATCCCATTTATTACAAGGAAAAACACCAAAGTAGCCCTTTCATACAAGTGATACACCAATTGACTCGGATTTGTTAAGGTTATAACAAACTGACCCTCAAATTAGCAAGATGTTCTTAAATAACTTCTATTTCACAAACATATGACAACACCAGGACAAACACTTTTTATCCCTTTTTGTTGCAAATTTCTACCACTATTTTGAATATTAAGATAAGATTTCGTCCATATTTTTTTATTATTCTTGAATGATTTTCATGTGCCCATCTGTCATTAAATATTTTTAATAACAGTTAAACAATTCTATACAAAGAGTAGCACACAATTACCTCGACACCATCAGAACCGCAATAAACTTTATCTGAGAAGTCCGGTAAACTGTGCAGTACCCGTGACACCACCCTGTCACGCTCCTCCAGCCTCAAGCTAGGCTCAGATGCCATCTGTATACAGAGTTACAGACAGGTGTTTACTTTATAAGATAAATTGAATAAAATACATGAACAATATATACAAAGAGAAAGGAAGTGTGCCAGGACCTCATCTACTAAATCAGACATCTTCGGCATTTCGGTATGGACTTCAGGTGGTCGTCTATCCTTTGAAAGCTCCTGCGTAAAATAAAGATTTTTATGAAACATTGTTAATGAAGCAAATATAAGAAACAAACAAAAATAAAGAGTTGGACACAATTACCTCGACAAGCTCCTCTATTCTTGAGACGCGGTGATCTATCATCTTAACCACTTTCTCCATGATCCGCTCCTCCTTAGTGTGGCGACTAGTGCTGGTCCCAGAGCAGCGCTTGGTCCTTTCGGCATGGTTGGGGTGTATAAGCGTCGCATTCTGGGAGTGTGGCTCAGGAAGACTGGGTGGAGATGTGAATCGCGCCTTTTTCAGAGGAGGCTGGAAATTATCAACACTCCCATCAAAAAAGCGCCGACTAGCCATCCACCAAGGTGTGGAACTCTCTGCAAGAGTCGGTATTAGCTCATGCAGTGGCTCAAGTCCCTAACGAGGCACAATATCAAATGATTAATTACAATCAAAAATGTAGTTTGAAAATTGATAAAAGAGAAAAAACTTGCATCCTTGAAAACCAGAAAGTCGTGCAACATCTCCTTCTTTATAGTGCAAGTACTCCGCCAGGCAATGGCCCTCGGGATGACACCAGGGTCCCGTACAGCAAACTTCCTCGCAAAGGGGAACACCTCGAATATCCATATCTAAGAAAATTTTAATTAAATAAATGTAGCCCAACAAAAATACAATCAAACAATATTTTTTAATGTATGAAAAGAGCAAACTAGCATTACCTTAAAGGCCCAAATAAATCCACACAGCGTATAATTAGCCACCTTTGTTGCCAGGTTGGATAAGTGCAGCCCTCTACGCGTCTGTAGTGCACCAGCCAACTGTGGGTATGTCGCATTCCATACATATGAACCCCATGGAAACGTGTTCCATGAGTCCAGATCCTCCACCAGTCGCAGAAGCTCCTCGTCAATCAGAAACTTTGGCTCGCGACCAATGAATCCGATCTCTAGTAACATCAATAGACAAATTCGAACTGCGTCAAGGTCTGAGAGCTGGTCAAGGGAGTCTTTAAAAACGTTTGCAACATCCCACCCCCTGATTGATATATTGGCCGGTATGTGAGAAAATACTCTATCCCTAAATGGGATATGACACGACTCCTCTGATGAAGGCTTGATCGTACCAAATCGAAGTCCTGTAATGAGGCAAAACTCCTCACGACCGAATCGGAGCTCGTGACCTCCAACACGAAACAATATCTCATCATTCTTCGGTTGCTCCGGTATATATTCGGTCTGGAGTATCAAATGGACCAATCTCGGGTCTTTGGTCATCATCTGAACATCTAGCCATGGTCCAAAACATGTCTCCCGGAACAAAGCATACCTCGGTGTATTAATCAACTTAGTCCTGATATCCGAGGCAATTGCTATCTGAGCCCTAATACTCAACTTAGCATCATAGAGTACAACCTGACAACACACATAAGATAAACGCTAATTCATTTTTACAAGTGAAATACTGCGGTTTTAGGTTAAAAAAATCAGGTAACTTTGACCATGTAGTTGTAAACACTCACAAACTTAACTTTGTTGTGAAATAGATCTTAAAATGGCAACCTTATCTTTTACATGTTACTATATAACATTATGTGATCCTAAACATCCATACCCAAAGACAATTTTGCTACAACACCCCAATTGGATTGTGAAACATCGTAAAAACAGTAAGTCGCCTAAATCCAAAATTTTTGTAATACAAGTGTGATCTAACATCCATAATCCATAGCTACTATAAACTATAAAGTAAAGAAAACACTAAAAAATCGACAGTTTTTACTTCAAGCCAGTAAGAGATCATATAGATACCTCATTTTGGTTATTTTGGTCTAGATTCGCCATTGTTGGGTTATCTGCAGGTACTTTAAACTACTGAAACATAGTTGTTTCCCTTGTGAAACCACCTTTGCCACCACCTTCAAGTAATACAATTATAAAAAAAATTTAGCGATGCATACACAAATAAGGAATGCTATTCACTTAAGACGTTAAAAAGGTAGAGTTCCAAGTCTATAATAGTAAACTGTGGTAAAATTTTGATCTAGTTAGTTTGTGACTTTGTGGAGTAGTTACCATCTAAAAAAGGTCATATAGTAGTTTAGCGCCACAAAATTTCATAGTAAACTTAAGCAGGTTAAAAGAGCAAATTTGGCACTCGATCGGCACACATCAAAAAGGCAAACTTGCCACCAAAGGCGAGGCAATTGTGTCATGATAAGGTCAAATTTCCCACTCATCTTATCAAATATCCTTATTTGCTAATACTAAATAATGTAGTTTTCACTTATCTGAAATTAAACATTAATTAACACGAGCATGTTTTGGCTAAACAATGTAGTACTAAACACCAACATACGCCTTTTTGGCAAAGTTGAATGAAAAAGTGGCAAATAATAAGTAGCATTTTAAGTGACAAATTTACTAGTATATTTGCAACCCCAAGGCCCGAAGCAACTTTGAATTTCAACAAGGTTATGTTTGGCCGCATCAAGCCACAGGCTAGGTGTAGAACTCACTCCAAAAAGCTAGCTCAAAGGAGAAGGGGTCACCTAGACTTTATAAGCCACCAACCAAATTACTTTAACGCAAAACTAGCAATTACTTTATAAAAGCAACCAACATAGTTGTAGGGTATGTTTGGCGAAAATAGCAGTAGCAATCAACAGTAGCTGTTTGATTTGATAAAGCGTTTGGCAACATAGCTTTATGTTTTGTAATATTAAGTAAACGCTAGTTGCCGTAAAGCTCCTTCAAGTAGTGTTATGATTTGGAGCTTTAGAAAATTAAGGAATGCAAGTGCTTGTTGCCCAACAAGCATTACTATACAAATGCTCAGGCGGATCTATGGTATATATGGGGGCCGGTGACCCCATGGCTCGTCGAAAAATTGAGAATTCAGTGAATTTTTTTAAATTTTGGACCTTTATTGTCCGAAAGTGCCCCCCACGCAAAACTCAAATTGCCCCCCCCTCACATACTAAACCAAGGGGTGGGGGGCGGAGCCAGAAAGTTTGGCTCGAGGGGGCACACTTTGATATTTTTTAATAACTACACTACAAAATGATTGTCCCCCCATGGCTCGTCGAAAAAGTTGAGAATTTAGTGTAATTTTTTTTTAATTTTGACCTTTTTTCAAAAGTGCCCCCCACTCAAAACTCAAATTGCCCCCACTCACATACTAAAACCCAACATTCAACACTTTAAAACCTTATAAATCCTTCTTCTCTAAGTAAAAATACCCGATTTATCTATGATCCCACAAGGTATATTCCTGGTTCCGTCACTGCAAATGCTAAACTCTAGTTTCTAGTTGCTTCAAAACGCACTTTAACGCTTGATGCCAAACATACCCTACAACTAAATTATAAATTGTAAAACGGCGTACAAACTAAACGCTAAGGGCTTTATTCTTTTTTCTTTAGCATTTCGTTTAAAGTTTAGCAAACAAGGATCATTATTATTATATTGTAAACATTGTTTTAAGCAACACTTATAGCCTACATTAAATCAACATATTTGAATCATAGCACTGGTTCAAAAGAAACATTTAGGGGTTAGCTTATTTCTTTGGGCTTATCAATTCCAGCTTATGGCCTTAAAACAAATAACTTAATTTATGAAACAAACCTTGTGAGTTCGATTAGGCTTTCAATAAATTCTTGAAATTAGGGCACCAAATTGGGGGGTGAATTGTGATCGATTTTGGTGCTCCCTCCGTTTAATTTTTGTACCAAATTAATTGCCAGCTACAAAGTTTGATGAGCTTTAGTAGTATTGGTAAATAAAAAATACACAATTTAAAATATGTGTAAAAAAACTGTATCACGTGGACATCTCCCCGTCAATGTTTTGAGGCACGATACATCCCTTAGATTAACGGTACAAATTTTTTTGAGGCACGGTACATCCCTAAAGAATAACGGTGCAATTTTTTTCCGTTAAGTATTAACGAGGTCTAAAAAAAGAGTATTGTTGTCTTTTTGCTGCCACAAGATGTATCGTGAACTTTTATTTTAAAAAAAACTTATTTTTTTAGTTTTTGTTTATTTTTAATTTTGTTTAAAAAATAATTTTTTTACATTATTATTCGTAAAAATATTTAAGATTTTTTTACAAATTTTTTTTAAAAAAATTCGCACTTTTTAAAATCTTAATTTTTTGAAAAAAATTTAAATTTTTTTCGTCCTTTTTAAAGTTTAATTTTTTTAATTTTTTACGTTATTATTCGTGAAAAAATTTAAAACTTTTAAAAAAAATTCGTACTTTTTAAAATCTTAGTTTAGTAAAAAAAATTAATTTCGTATTTTTTAAAATCTTAGTTTTTAAAAGTACAAAAAAAATTTTAAAAGTTTTGCAAAAAAAGTGCAAACTTTTTTAAATTTTTTTAAAACTTTTTAAAAATAATCTAACCGAAATCGTACTTTTTTAAAAAAATTTACAAAGCTTTTTAAAATTTTATAAAAAACTTCGCACTTTTTTAAAAAAAAATTAAAATTTTCGCACTTTTTTTACAAAACTTTTTTAAAAAATTTTGTACTTTTTAAAAAATACGAAATTTTTAAATTTTTTTTTACAAAAACTAAAATTTTAAAAAGTACGAATTTTTTTTTTAAAGTTTTATAAAAAAAAATTTAATTTTTCCACGAATAATAACGTAAAAAATTAAGATTTTAAAAAGTGCGAATTTTTATTTTTAAAAAATTGTAAAAAAAACTTAAATATTTTTACGAATAATAATGTAAAAAAGTTGCTTTTTTATTTTACAAAATGTAAAACAAACAAATACTAAAAATATAAATTGTTTTTTATAAACAAAGGTTAACGTGACATTCATGTGACAGCAAGTGACAGCAAAAAGACAACAATACCCTCCTTTTAGACCATCGTTAATACTTAACGGGAAAAATTTTGCATCGTTAGTCCAAATGATGTATCGTGCCTCAAAACATTGACGGCGAGATGTGTTTTGGGCAAATTTTTAACGAGGGACGTGAGACGGTTTTTTGATAAACCACAAGGATGATTTTTGCACTTCCCTCTTAAAATATTGTTCTATACTTTTAGGGGCTTTTGGTTCACAGTTTATTTTAAAAGGATTGTAATATGTCAATAGAAAATGTAATTTGAATAAATTGTAATTTGAAGGAATTGTAATTTAAAGAGTTGTAATGTGTTGAATTGTAATTGATGTAATCTGTCACTGTGTTTGACTAGTACTCATCGTAATGTGATTCAGAGAAAAAGGAATTGCATATATGCTCCTTGTGGTTTTCTTAGATTGCATGTTTAGTCCTCACATTTGTGAAAGTGCAGGCGGCCTCCCTGTGGGGAATCTTTCGTTGCACTTTCCCACCCTGACGTTAGTGTTTGACAGTTATTTGAAACACGTGTGAGTCACGCGAGGGTATAAGGGTCTTTTTACTTATATATCCAACGAGTTAAATATTATAAACCCGGGTTATTTAAATTACCCATTGAGTTTAATATTAAACCCGATCCAAAAGTCAACACTTAAAACCTGACCAAAGTTTTTTCATCTTCGTTGTTTTACTGTCGTTCCATTAACGCTCCCAAAAAACTTGGCAACAATTTATCATGGGTGATCATATTCAACAATGGTATCAAGCCAAAAGGAGAAAGCTTTGATACTGATGTTTATAGCGATTCCCCTAACTCTCTATTTCCATGTATGAAGTTAATATTGTGCGTTTTTAATCAATTTATTAATGTGATGTTGTTTTGAACATTGAACAGATACATATAACAACCTCTTTTCAATGAAGATGCATTATGCTGGAAGGTTTACGGATTCTCCAAATAAGAAGTATGTTGACGGTAAGATTTCCTTTGTGGACATGATAGATAATGCAGATTTTAAGCTAGATCTTTTAAATACAGTATTGAGTTGCATAGGTTATGAGAATGATGATGAAGTGCTTTTGTAATACAAGATACCACTGAAAAGTTTAGACATTGGATTAAAACCTTTGGTTAGTGATAGTGACATTAGCAACTTCTTATGATATGTTAATAAGCATAAGATTATGTATGTTTATGTTGAGCTAGTTGAAAAGACAAAACGTTCTAGTGATGAGGATGGAGAGGGTGATAGTGAGTCTGAGGATGCTAATGATATTGTAGATGAGGAACATTTAGTTGATGAAGTGGAAGTGAACATGAGTAGCTTTAAGTTTCTGCTAGATGGGGAAGATGAGACTGAGTTTATTGATCCTATACAACCTCATGTAAATGTAACAGAAGATGATTTTGAGGTTTTAGATTTTGATACACTTGAAAGTGATCAAGAGGATGTACCAGAAAATGCTAGGAGTAGGGGTCTTAGAAATTTAAGAAAGAAACACATGTCATCTGTCATAAGGAACAACTTCTATGTAGGCAAGTAATTTGCAAACAAGGATTTAGCAAAGGAGAGGAATAGAGCTTTTGCAGTTGAGAGTAGGAGGAACTTAGACTTTAAGAGAAATAACAAGAGAAGAATAAGGGTGATATGCAATGCTGTTGTCCCAACTTTGACTAGCAAAAATGAACATGTTGATAAACTACAAGGTCCAAAACATGACATTTCTGGAAAGGGTAAGGCAGTAATTGAAGATGCAAAAGAAGACAAAATTAGTTGTCCTTGGGTATTGTATCTGAGTAAAGGAGATAAATCAAAGTGGGTGGTCAAAACTTTTAAGGATGACATAAATGCTTGCAATCCGGACAAATTAAACATTGTACCTCCACTTTTCTTTCCAAACAAATCACAGATCTAATCACCATGAACCCTCAAATTCCCATTGAAGCCATTCAAGAACAAATGCAGAAAAAGTTCCATGTTTCTGTCTCAAAGCATAAAGCATTTAGGGCAAAGGCAAAGGCACAAGTTCATTTAAAAGGAGATGTTAAGGTTCAATACTCTTTGTTGAGGGATTATGTTAATGAGTTACAGAGATGTAACCCAGATACCACAGTTAAGATATATGTTTATGGGAAAGAGGATTCTGAAAAAACAACAAGAATGTTCATGAGAATATATATTTGCTTGGGTGCTCTGAAAAGGGGTTTCAAAGAAGGTGGAAGGGAATTGCTTGGTTTGGATGGTGCATTTATGAGAGGACAATATCCTGGACAGATGCTTACAACTGTGGGTGTGGATGCCAATAATGGTATCTACCCAATTGCATATGGTATTGTGGAATCTGAGAACCAATACTTTTGGACATGGTTCTTAACATGTCTTGCTGATGATTTTGATCTATTCAGCAACTCTAATTTTACATTCATCACAGACAAGAAAAAGGTAACAATCAATACTAATTTCAACGGTCTTTATTAACTTTGATGAATATATGTTTTATTAACTTTGACCAATATATGTTTTAGGGACTGCTACCAAAAATTGCAAAGCTGTTTCCATCTGCTGAGCATAGGTTTTGTGTGAGGCTCATAAATGAAAACATTAACTTAACTTGGAAAGGAGGAGACTACAAGGAAATGTTATGAAGGTGTGCAACATCCACAACTGTTGTTGAGTTTCAAAAAAACATGAAAGACTTAAAAAATTACAACAAAAAAGCTCATGAATGGTTAAATAAAATTCCACCTGAACATTGGAGCAGAGCTTACTTTTCTGGTATGTGTACTTATTCAAGTTTAATAAACTCAATTGAATATTTAATGCTTATGTGTAGTTTTCTAATGCTTAGCAACTTTACACATTATATTATAGGGAGGGCACACTATGATATGTTAATCAACAATTTGTGTGCGGTTTTTAATAGATAGTTGTTAGATGCTAGGGATAGTCCAATCATTATTGCCTTAGAATTTGTGAGAAAATACCTAATGAAGAGGATTGTTATTGTCCAAAAAGTCATTCAAAAATGTGATGGACCACTTACTCCTGCTGTTACCAAGCTCTTTAACAAGATCAAAGAAGCTGCAAGTGAGTGCACTGTAGATTGGAATGGTTTAGACCTCTTTCAAGTTAAAGGT
>BQNB010159127.1:0-14946 GCA_026074375.1 Tanacetum coccineum | reverse complement strand
GCTAAAGATTAAGCTAAAATAAGCATTTTTAATGAAGGAACATTTTCTAAAACTTGTGAATAAGCCAGGAAAAAGCTATCTTAAAGGGACAGTTTGGCTTATTTAAAACTTAAGAAAACTTAAGTAAACTGTTGGACTTTTTGGACTTAATAATCAAAAGGAAAAAATAAATAAGCTAAAACAGACCTAAATCCTAGACTTAATAAGCACTAGAAACTAGATATAAGCAAAATCAATATGCTAAAAGGCATTTAAAAGGTAAAAAACAGCAAACTTAAAAACAGACTAAAGGACTGTGAAGGCTTTTAGAGGACTAAGACTACTATTAATAAGCACTACTATTAAGCTGATATCCAAAAACAGATTAAGAACTTGACTTACTTAACTCAGATAAGCTAGGATTGAGCAAAGTTTCTAAACAAATAAGCTAAAACAGACAGCTAGCAAATGACAGGCTACACTATATTTTTTTGGCTTTTTGAAATGAAGGACTACTTTATGTTTAAAATTAAGACTCAAAAGCTACTTTTGACATCTAGAAAACTTGAAACAGATTTAGAGTAGACTACAATAAGTTTTATCCAACAAAATTAAGCTAAGAATTAACCTAAAAAGATCTGCATAATGAAGCTTCTTAAGAACATCCTAACAACTAACTTTACTAGACTGTTTTTGATCTTAATACTTTAAAGGTTTTTCCAAAGACTTCTAACATTAAACAGGTGCATATTGTTGCATAAGAAACTGATTTTGAACACAAATTACACAACTCAAATGGACTGATAAAGAAATTCATTAAAAAAAACATTGTTGATGAACTAATAAACTAGCAGACTTTGATATATTGATAAAACAAACTAAAAACTTAACAAAACTTATTTTAAGCTTAAGAAAACTAATCCTAAGACCTAATTAGAGCTAATGCAAACTAATCTAAGAACTAAAATGGTTTAAATCTAACTTGAACCTGCAAAATCCTCTTAACCCAAACACCCCTTTAAACTTTTGAAAACCCAAATTAAGCTAAAACAGATCTTAAAAGGCTATGAATATTAAAAATAGATTAAGCACTTACTATATTAAGGACATTTAAGCAAAGACTTTAGAAAAATAAGCACTTATCTATAAGCTATATAATGAGCAATATTAATAACTAATATGAGCAGTTTTAACTAAACTTCAAATTAAACCAATTCTAATTATGTAAGCTAGAAATGTAAGACATAATAAGCTAAAATAAAGTATATTAAGCACATATAAGCAATTATAAGTACAGGATAAGCACAAAATAAGCAAAACAATAAAACAAGCTAAAATGAAAAAATGGAAAGTACCGGATCGTGTGTTTTAGGCTAGAATCTTTATGGGTAACACTCTCCACGTCTAATCCACCAATCATGACCTCTGGATTGCCAACGTGGCTTTAGTGAGTGTTAGAGGTGTCAGGGGGCTTCTAGAAGCAAAGGAGCGTGTGTGGATGAATGAGATTTACCTTGTTGCTCTGTGTAAAAATAGGGGGAAGAGGGAGATGTACAGTAGTTTTTGACCAGTATGTATAGCTTTGACTTTGACCCAGGATGGGTTTGGACTTGGGCTTTTGTTTTGGGCCAGGTTTTATGATAAGGGATTAATGGACTTGGATTTATAAATGCTTGTTAAGTAGGCTTAAGGTTTTACAAGTATAAATCTTAATGGGCTGACCTGGCCTAATAAAATGGGTACGAGTTGCCCCATTAGAGATAAATACGCCTTCGGCTCTGATTTCTTGCACTCTTCTAATCTCGTGCTCAGTTTTGTCCTTTTTGCTTTGTTTTTGTCTATTTTAGATATATTCGTTACCTGCACAATACAAATCACAAAACACACATATACAATGCATTTTTCATGTATTTTTGGTCTTTTAAGCTTAAAAATAAGAAATAAATGATATGTGTTTAAGCACATATCAAAATCCCCTATACTACGCTATTGCTGTGTCCTCGCGCAATGTCATAAATACACACTTAGAAAACTAAAAATTTCAACCCCCTTAGACTAATTACCTCGAAAAGTAGCTAAGTGTTCATCTAAGGGGATTAAGAATTCACTAGTTTTGAAAAGCCCCCCGTTTTACTATTTTTATTATTATCATTTATTCATATCATAACTTTAAGGATCACGGAACAAGAAACACTTATAAATAGTATCCAAAAGGATAAATTCATCGTCCTCGATTTTTCATCTGCCCCAAACGAAGCTTAAAAATGAAATCATTGTTAAATACAGGTTAAGACTAACTTTTCACTCCCGATGGTTTCATATCTATAAATGTGTATGTGCAAATTTCAAATTTCGACCATCCAATCGATAATTTAAAAAAGTTGTAATCCCTCTAAATGTAACGTTCCACCCGAGAATTATGATTTTGAAGGCGAGATTATTCCATGTAGCGACTTTCTTCTCGGCACATCCCAGCCGAGACCGGCTTAGGTGACCAGGCTTTTGACACCCCACAGAGAATAGTATTGGAACTCACGGACGTTCGGTTTCAAAAACTCTTAGGCTTCCCGTTAAATAAAAATTCATTTAGAAAAACCACAACTTAAAACGAAATAGTCTTAGTTCAAAAGCATATTTAAATTTAAGAAAAAGATATTTTCCCTATATTTATTAAATCACATACATTGCACTTAACATTAATATAATTATACTTATAACCTCCACCCTTTAAACTAACTGTCGCATCGGTATGCGAGCCGACCATGATTCAGTTGTCTTATTTCGGCTTTGGAAATCCTTGACCTTTTTGAAGGCTGCAACATCGGGAGCGAACCGACCAGATGCAACAAACTTTTATCAGTCTCGGATTATTATTCATACTATGGGCCTTCTTTTGAAGACTGCCACATCGGCAGTGAATCGACCAAAGACAGTAAACTTTATCAGCCCACAGTTATTATTATTATATATATATTATACACACTCATTTTTTTAACACTTTACATTACCACGTCATATAGAAAAATTTTCTTTTTAGAAAATTTAAGTATAAATTTGAACTAAAACTAAAATGTCTAAAAATGTTTATTTTAAAATGACTTTTATGTGATAAAACCACTAACTTGTCTAATTTCCGAAAAGAGCACGTATTATTAGTCCAGTTAGAAGCTTAGGAGAGGAAAAGCTACAAATTACATTTATGAGCTCTTAAGATAACCAACTAATCCTTGCTTAGCATCCAACTTATATTCAACTCTATCATTTTCGAATCTTCGCCACATTAAAAATCTTTAATAAAAACATCCCGGCGAATGCTTTAGTCAAATAACAACAAACTTCATATTTAAAGTTCTATTAGAAACATTGCAAACTCTTAGCTTTTTCAGATAGATTTGCGTTTTAATTAAGCTTCTTGTATAAAAGAAGACGAGCAAAAAGCTTAAATTTAAATAAGTAAGGGGACAAGCTTAGAACCAACATGCCCTCGATTCCCAAGTCAAAATTTTTATTCTCCAAAAAGAACAAAACTACTGTCCAAAACACTTATTCTATTTTAGAAAAAAAAAAAAATTAATTTGGCATAAAATCACATAATTTTAAGTGGCAAAAACGGGGTTACGTGATATACAAAAGCAATGCAAGTAAATAAAATCAAAGATCCCCCCCCATACTAGAACTACACATTGTCCCTTAAAGTTAGACTGTCACCCCGATTCTAAATTGTTCAAGCTAAACCAAATATTAAGGGGTTTCTACGCAAATCTAAAGACGTTTATTAATTATGTTAATAGATAAATGTTAATCAATAAGATTAAAGATATCGGATTCCCATATAAAAGCATGCTAAGGATTAAAGATCGAGTGACGATGGACAAAACCACGAGCACGAAAGTCTTCAAAATCCAGGAAATCCTGAACATAAAACACAAACCACGAAACACGAGAATGGAAGAGGCGAACCTCCTCACGTCACACTTATTAATAAATATTATACTAATATACTACTACTAGGGATAAGCATGGGTTGCCACCCACGAAAGCGCTTCTTTTTTTGCGAGTCTCTAGCTTGACTCTCCCCATATCATCGTGATATTAGGGTCGAAACATGTGGAAGAGCAAATCGGACTTTCATTCAAGATGTTTGGATAAACATTGAAGCACATGAAAGTTCCATTATGATGAGATGCCACCGGTTCCAAAGAAGAAAATGAAAAGCGAAGATGCCGGGGTCAAAGATAATATCCTCACTCCCGGAGGAGAGAGGAAGAGAAGAATCCACCAGATAGGTGAAATAAGGAAGAAAAATTCGGATACCATATGCGAGGGAAAAATAATGGCGATCCTCAAAGGATAATCTCACATATGTTGGAGGAAGAATTTTCTCCCAAATCTCGGGGTCGAAAACTTTGACAATACGCTTTAAATTATCTTTATCAGCTTCATCCTTTAAGCTTCTTGGGTCATGATCTAAAAATTCCTCAGAATCTGGAGGAATATTAAGTCCCTCAAAATGAAGTTCTTTCGGAGGGAGAGGAAATGATACATCATCATTTAATAACTTCTCGAGTAGAAGAATGTCTCCCTCCGGATCAAAATCGGCACCATTATTTCTCAGTGGAATTGAATCACTTGTAAGACAAGTTTCGATCTCATCAAATTCGCCTCCTGGGTCGAAACACTCATCCGTATTAGTATCGGAAAAAGGTGTGACAAGCAAAGCCGACTCATCAAGGTTAGAAACATAAGAGTCCTTACTCTCGATGTCCTTTAACATCTCATCAAAAAGAGGATTTACGTCACTAGAGATATATTCGTAATTGAATTCGAAAAGAAGGTTCGAGTAAATTTTAACATTATCTTTCGAAACGTCCTCAACGGATAGTGACTCGTCATCACTAGAGGTAAAATCTTCATTAGAGTCGAATAGAGGGTTAGAAAAAGTCACGAATTTTTCCTCAGAAACGTTAATGGAAGAGAAATCATTACACGAAGGTAAATTACACTCATTATCACTCTCGGATGTATCCTCGGACTCACTTGGGATTGGAACAAGGTCCTCAACACTAGACTTTATGAATTCGTCTGATTCCTTTTCAGGAATAGTGCTAAGATGCTCATCCCTCATACTGAGAGAGTCCTCGAGCTCCAAAGTCGGTAAAATAGGTATGATTGCAATAGACGGAGGTATTTGAGAAACAATTTCATTTAAAGGAATAGTAATCTCCTCGTAATCATCGTCATAATCGTAAATAATATTGAAACGTCGTGAAGGCAAGGGAGTATGAGTACTAAGATTAGCCACCTGCTCTTGTAACATTTCACGTAAGGATTGCATAGTTTTAAGAAGTTCATTCATTGACTCAATAATATCATTATTTATCCACTCATTATGCTCATCATTCATGCTCTGCTGATTAAGGTCTTTTTGAATACTCTAAAGCTGATGATCGATGGAATACTACGGGGGTTGGTCAAAACCGTAGGAGTTATAATTATAGCAAGGGTTAGGCTCAAAATAAGTTTTTGATTCCCTCGGTTAAATCACTGAAACATTCGCATAAGGACCCCACAGTTTTCACAACAAAGATTGATGTGGGAAAACTCGGTGAATTTTGTGGATAATAATTATCACCAAAGTTTTTATTGTAGCACGATTCCTGCTCATAGACAAGCGGTACCCGTGGTAGACAATCATAACCATAGTGAGAATCGTTCCCACATAACTCTCACGAGTATGTCTGGGGTTGTGGAGGGTGGTTGATAACGTTTGGAGAATCATTGAAAGAGTTCAGATTTGGATCATAAACGAATGAATTTCCAGCTCTTGAAGCGCAAAACGAACAAAATCCATTTCTAAGATTATTTCCACACCACTCGCAAGTACACCGTTGACAAAGTAAACCATCTAACGGACCTCTACACCCAAAGTAACCATGTTGGTTGAACGAAGACATAAGAATTAAACAAATTAGAGGTTAAGAAAATATAAGAATTAAATGATAGAGAAGAATATTTTTGAAATTTTATATAATAATATTGCAAAAATAATTAAAAATATTTTTTGGAGAACGGTGTATCAAAGGTGCAACTGTAAGCTCTCTAGAAAAATGCACAAAGAAGCGGAGGAGCGGGTAAGCGCGAAGCATTTTAAAAACCTTCGCCTTTCAGGTCGAAGTTCATAGGATCAACCCTCCTTATACCTCTCTTATAGTTTGTTAATCTAAAGGTGAGCCAATTTAACAATTGACAATTCGATTTCTTTTGTGGTTTTTTCAAAAAAAATTTGGTATTTTAAATACTTTAGGAAAAGAATTTTTGGTGTTTTTATAAATCCATAAAAATAAAATAATTTTGTATTTTTTTAGTTTTATAAAAGAAAATGTAAAATAATAAAGAAATGTAAAATATATATTCACAAAAAAATAATAACTTCACGGGGAACGTCTTCAATGCACTAATCTTCAAACTTCAACGTCATAATCGTAACACACCTCCCCGGCAACGGCGCCAAAAATTTGATTAGTTTAAATATAGTGTATATATATATATATATATATATATATATATATATATATATATATATATATATCTGTATAGGATAAAGATCAAATAAAAAGACAAATATTCGTGAGAAGGAATAAAAAAGTTTTTTTTTTTTAAAGTTCTCAAAAAATTCTGAAAAAATTCCACAAGATCGTGTAATGTTTGGTTCAATGAAAAAAGTTGTAAAGGAAGTTTTTCTAAAAGTGGATAGTTTTGCCGAAAAAAAATTATGAAAAAAATGTTTGTGCATTAAATCGCTTTTTTGTGCATCAAAAATTCGTTTTTGTACTATAGATTCGTAAACAATTTGTTATCACAACATATACTCTTTACAATTACACTAGGAACTGTCACGTGGTTCCTTTGGAAACTATTTTGTCATCTCATAAACAATTTTAGTGTCGTCTCATAAACAAAGCCGATGCCATTTAACAAACTACCTGGTTATCGATTAATACACTTGGGATCTCCTTTTATAGAAATACAAGGAGCCCTTTACACATATATCTGCCTATCTATTAGGATCAGTTATAATTTAAAACTAAACATCCCGAAATACTCTCCATGCATTCTTATCTTCAGTTCATCAGCTTTGACCATTTAGCAGTACAAACTCCTTCAACTAGCAGTATTAAGTAACCTTGGCAGTACTAACTTTATACTGGCAGTACTAACTCCTTTAGTACTATTGGCAGTATTAAGTCATATGAAGATTTATTCCTAACAATATATATCCAAAAATACCAAATAAGTAATAGTATAGAGAGTATCCCGTTTAATATAAAAATTGCTTAAGGACAAACAATATTTTATCTTTCGGATGTCGTATCCCGACGAAGTGTGAATTGAAAACCTTGTTTCGGTTCGTGATCGCGTGCTTGAATAATCAATATTTTGGATTTTGGATTCTAAATCTAATAACGCAAAGGGAAAGCATATAAAGGCACGCTAAACTAGAAATTAAAGCAATTTAAAAACCTAACGACATTTAAATCAAATAAAATCTAATTAAAAACTAAATTTAACCAACTAATTATCTAAAAATGACAAAATAAAACTCTAAAAACTCAAAATGCAAATTTCTAAGCTAAAATGCATAAAACTATTTTTTAAACTTAAATAATACTAAAAATTAAATTAAAAATTCTAAACTTAATCCTAAAATATTGAGAAAATTTATAAAAATACTAGATACTATTCCTAAGGTTTATAAAGAAAAACGAGTCAATAAGCTCTAACCTATAAGCTGTGAAAAATCAATAAGCAAGAATAAGCTAAAACTGAAAACAGGTATTAATATTAAATGGTGCAAGGGTCTAATGAAAAAGACCCAAGGGCGCGTTGGTTGAGGTGTTGGTGTGTTAAGGGGGAGGTCACAGGTTCGAGTCCTGTGACCTACCTTTTTGGGAAAACATTTTTTTTATTTTCTTTTTGAAAAGCTGAAGAACAAGTAAAAATAAGCACTTTTAATAAAGGGACTTATTACTGAAACTAATTAATAAGCAAGAAAAAAAAGCAATTAAAAGTGACAGATTTGGTTTTCTTAACACTTAGAAAATAAGCTAAACTGTTTGGCTTTTAAAGACTCAATAAGCAACTAAAAAGCATAAATAAGCTGAAACAGATCAACACCTAAACCTAATAAGCAATTATGATTAAAAATAAGCAAAAAAATAAGCTAGAAATTAAGCTAAACATTTAAGGAAATAAACTAGAAAAGGGGAAAGGAAAATGGCAGACACAAACTTGTTTTTGGATTTTTCAAAGATAAAATGACTACTTTGAGCTTAAATTTTAAGATTTAAAAGCTAACATGACAACCTAAAAACATGAAACAGATTGAACTTATATTATATTAAGCTAAATGTAATCAAAATTAACCAAAGAAAAGCTTAAATCTAACCACTAATGATTTGAGAATCTAGACTCTTAAGAACAATAAACTAGCTAACTCTACTTAACTGAATTTGGACCAAAATGCTTAAAATGCTATCCCAAAGAGAATTGACTTAAAACAGATGCCAAATGATGCATATGAAACTATATATGATCACAAAAACTACACCTCTAGCATTTATTTTATAAAATCAGCAAACAAGTAATTTTTCAAAACTATAGAACTAGCAGACTTGGAAATTTGCAAAACTAACTTCAAACTAATCAAAACTTAATCCTAGCTTATGAAAACCAACATTCAGACCTTATTAAAGCTTATTAAAACTGAATTAGGAACTAAAAACCAGTCAAACATGATTTGCCTTATTGAAAGCTCCTTATCCCAAACACCCCTTTAAAACATGAATTGTAACTTTTAAGCTATAACAGATCCAAATAAGCTATGAATTTTAAAAAAAGATTAAGAAATAAGACATTAGAAGACAAATAAGTTGAAACCTAAGAAGAATAAGCTCTTATAAAAAAGCTACACTAATAAGCTTACTTGACTATTATTTTGGACAGATTTTATTAAATCTCAAATTAAGCTAATCTACACTATAAACTAGACACCTTAAGCAATAATAAGACTAAACACGCATAAATAAGCAAAGAATAAGCTTAAATAAGCAGCTTAATAATTTGTGTGGAAAACTAGAAAGGGGATTGAATAGTTTACCACTTTTTAATTTAAGGTTTTAAAGTGCTTATAAAAATTCTAGATTCGACTTTGTGTGAATTCAACACTTGCACAATATGAACAATATACTTATCTAAACAATTAATAGGATAGTATGAGAAATTAATGTAAGACAAGAGATAAGAGTAAGAACAATCAAACCACAACGCGAGGATTTATAGTGGTTCGGTAACGAAGCACCTCTTCGCCCTACTCCACTCCTCGAGCACCTAACTCGAGAGTTTTCTTCACTATGTCAACAAGCTCCCTTATGGCGGAGAAAACCTTACACAACTTTCGCTTATCTTGATTTCTGACACTAAGCTAGATGTCGAGTTCTAATCTTAGCTAGAACCAATCTATCACAACTTCACAACTTCACTACACAACTTGACTTCACGACTTGATCACGACTACACAACTTCTTCACACCTTAGTTTTCTTCACACCACTACTATAATCACACCTAACTAACACTACTAGGAAAGATCACCAAGATCCAACTATACTTACAACAATCACCAAGATCTAACTACTACACAACTTTACAAGATTTACAAATGATTTACAAGTTATGATATGGATGCAATAAGATTGCAACAACACACAAAGGTGTAATACTTCTTCACTTGATGATGGAAGTATTCTTCTCTTGCACTTGAGGAATTGAGCTTGGATCACTTGGAAACAAAGCTTTATGATTAGATGATCAAAGAATTTTAATGAGATGTGTGGGCTGTTTTAGAACAGAAAGAATGAGTGTAAAAGGTGAGAAAATACTAGGGAAAAGTCCAGTATTTATAGGACAATATGGAGGAGCGTCAGTCTATGAATGGGCGGTTCCCCCGTAAATAGTTGGGGGGCGTCCCCATAAAATTAAGGGGGTCCCACCGTGTATTTAAGGGGCCACCTAGACTAGGATCCCTAAGTTTGTCTCTCTGTGTAGGGGGAATTTTTCCCTGGAACTTTTCTAGCCGTTAGAAAAGGTCTGAAAATTTGCATTTCAAATGATTCTATTTTGAATAAAACATTTCTCGTTAATTGTAGAAAATGTTTTGTAATGTTTATAAAAATGTTTACAACATTTTATAAAAGTATAAGGTTTGTATAAAAATTTCCTTTGATCCATAAAAATGCTTAGCATCTTTATTTAATTCATACCTTGAATGAATAATTTTTCGAAATGAAAATTTACTACTAATTACTTGTTTACGTTTAATTTTACATTGAACGTTTTTATATTTTGTGATTATCAAAACGTAAAGATGTGAAAAATATTAATAATGTTTTTAGGCATTATTTCTATCAACAATCTCCCTTTTTTGATGATTACAAAATTTAAACTCATTAAATGTAAATCTATTTTTAAACAAGTATTTAGTGAGTTTTATGTTATTTCTCCCCCTTTTTGTAGAATCAAAAAGGCATCATCGAGAATTGCTATTAAAATCGACGGAATAAATGCTCCCCCTTGATGTGTGCTCCCCCTTTTTTGAGGGCACCAAGGAATCGAGCTATGGTTTATTGGCTACAAAAATGAGTTAGAACAATACAAATATTTCTAACATGTAGCAAAAACGAAGGAAAAATATGACAAGTGCAAGCAAACATCAAAGCAAAAGATCTTAAAAAAAAACATCATTTAGGATAATGTGTTGAACTCACACAGCATACATAAAGAAAAATAAATATGCTTTAGAAGCATATTAATACATGAAAAAAAATCTGAAATAGCCATAGAAGGATTTTTGACTTGCTTGCGACATAAAAGGGTTTGATGATTATTTAGAGGCATATTATGAGATTAGTTGGTCAGAGAGTTTGGAGCGGAGGCGGTTGTGGAAGGGTAATCTCTTTAAACTCTAGGTGGTGGATGAGGTCGAGTGAGGAGGAATTCAATCCAATTGATATCCTCACTTAAAGCAAGGAATTGTTTTTGGGTGAAGATGCAACAAGGGCAATACCCAACATGGGTTTCAACTTGGTTAATGTTGAGGGTGTGTGGTAGGTTTGGAGAGTAAGGTAATGAGGGAATATTGTTTTGTTGTTGTATAGAGATGCATGGACTAACGAGATTTGATCGTTCTTGTTGTTGATTAAATGTCATCAACTAGGCTTTCTCTACTTGGAGATGGAGGTGATGTGTGTTGAGTTTGGTTGTCACTATTGAGTGAGCTATGAGTGTGTGCTGTACATTGTACATTGATAGGTGATATGAAAATGGAGGATGTGAGATAACTTGTGGTGATTGGAAGTCCTTAATTACGGATTTTGGTGATGCAAGATTGAGGTGATTGTTTACTTTAGAAGTTCATGATGAGGAGTGAGTGGTTTTGGCATTGGTGTAGGTGAACTTACATTGAGCTCATTGGATGTGTTTACAAGGTTTAGTTTCTTCCTCAAGTGTGTTTCACACTTATTTGGCTACCCTTATGGTTTTGGGATGTGGGTTTGTTAGGAGAATGTCATTGGTGAGATGATTGTATATGATGATGTGAGGATTTAATTTATAGTGGAGGAAAGGATCAAATAAGGAAGAATGAACAAATAAAGGATCAAATCAAAGAAATGTTAAATATTTAGGGAAACAGTAGCTAAGTCTAGGGGGTATTTGGTCAAAAAGAATGAAAAATACTATTTTACCCGTGTCAGTCTAGGCCGGTCCCATTAGGGGTCGGTTCCCTTAAAATTAAGGGGGCCGCCCTTTATGAATTAAGGGGGCCGCCTACTGCCATTTCCCAGATTTCTCAAAAATCAATTTTTCTCAAAATTTTGTATGAGGGCTTCTGTTTTGGTGGTTAATTTACAGCAAGTCCATCCTTTTATGGCAATTAAGATTTTTAGCACATAGCAATTAAGCATTCAACATTCTACTTATATAGGATAAAAATATTTCACATAATTTTAGCATATAATCATATATGAATTGAAGACCAAAAGAGTGAAGAGCATATGAAATAGTAACTAGATATAATGCACAAAGAATTTTTCTTGACAAGAGGGTTAAGTTAAAAATGAATCCAAACTTTTGTGCAAATACTAGTGTGTGCCTAAGTGCGACAAATGTGGAGTAGCGATTATTTCAACACTAAGACATGTAAAACCTAAGAAATAATCCAAATGCTCCTTGATTTAATTTTGCTCAACCAAGATTGTAGAAAATATATATTAGATTATATACTTTTTTAACTTTGGACAACCAAGTAAGAGAACATTATGCATCGTAAAAAAATGTTTTTTAGCATATCTCAACAATATGTGAAAATTTTAACCGCTTCTAGGTGAGAGGTTTTGGGATCCTCTTGAAAGCGTGCACAAAGGCAAACACTAAACATGATATCGGGTCTACTTGCCGTTAAGTATAATAAACTACCTATCATGCCTCTATATTTGGTATTATCTACGGACTCACCTTCTTCGTCTCTCGTGAGTTTGGTTTCCGTAGACATAGGGGTTTTCATTGGCTTAGAGTCTTCTAGTCCAAATTTCTTAAGCATTTCCTTAATATATTTTGATTGATTAAAAAATATTCCATCATCTAATTGTTTTATTTGTAATCCTAAGAAAAAATTTAGTTCCCCCATCATACTCATTTCAAACTCATCATGCATGATCTTGGCAAAGTCATCACACATTTCTTGACAAGTTGATCCGAATATAATGTCATCAACATATATTTGGACAATAATGAGGTTGGAGTCTTTCTTTTTAGTGAAGAGTGTGTTATCTACCATTCCCATGGAGTAATCATGTTTAATAAGAAAGGCTTTTAATCGATCGTACCAAGCTTTTGGGGCTTGTTTTAGACCATAAAGAGCTTTCTTAAGTCTATAGACATAATTAGGTTTTGCGAAGTCAATGAATCCCGGAGGTTGTGCCACGTAAACCTCCTCATTGATAAAACCGTTAAGGAATGCACTCTTCACATCCATTTGGTATAACTTAAAGTCTAGTGCGCAAGCATAAGCTAAAAGTATTCTTATGGACTCTAGTCTAGCTACGGGTGCATATGTTTCGTCATAATCAATTCCTTCTTGTTGATTATAACCTTGGGCGACTAACCTAGCTTTGTTTCTAGTTACGACGCCATTTTCATCGAGTTTATTTCTATATACCCATTTTGTTCCTATAATGGTCATATCCATGGGATTTGGGACTAGTTCCCAAACATCATTTGTTTTAAATTGGTTTAGTTCCTCTTGCATGGCCATTACCCAATTTTCATCTTTTAATGCCTCATTTATATTTTTAGGTTCTATTGTTGAAATAAAGCAAAAGAAATTGCTTTTGTCTTGAGCTTGCGACCTAAGAGTTCTTTGATTTAGATTACCAATAACGTTTTCTAGGGGATGAGTTTTAGATTCTTTAATATTTACAATTTGATTATTTTCTAATGAAATGTCTTTAAGATCATTGCCTATGGGTTTTGTTTTACTAACCTCAATAGCTTCTTCTTCGACTAACTCATCATCTTCCAATGGTGATGTTTTAGGCGGGGGAGGAGTTTCATCGAAAGTTACATTCAACGACTCTTCAACTTTCATTGTTTGTTTGTTAAGTATTATGTAAGCTTTACTATTTCGTAAATATCCTAGGAAAATACCTTCGTACGACTTTGGGTCGAACTTGGTGAGGTAATCCTTTGTATTAAGAATAAAGCATTTACTTTCGAATACTCTAAAATAGTTAAGGTTTGGTTTTCTACCTCTTAATAACTCGTATGGAGTTTTTCCTAAAATACGTCTAATGCAAACTCTATTAATTATATAGGTTAACGTATCGACTGCATTACACCAAAATTTTTGAGGAATGGATTGTTCGTTTAACAAGGTTCTACTAATTTATTGTAGAGTGCGATTTTTTCTTTCTACTACCCCATTTGATTGTGGAGTACGAGGAGCTGAAAAATTATGAGATATCCTATTTAAATCACAATAGTTTCCGAATTGTACTTCATTATCAAATTCCCAACCATGATCCATTCTAATTGATACAATGGAACACCCTAATTTGTTTTGGATCATTTTGCTAAATATTTTGAATTTTTCGAAGGCTTTGGTTTTATTTGCTAAAAATCTAGTCCATGTGAATCGAGAATAGTCATCTACGATTACTAAGGTATAACGATTCCCTCCATAGCTTCGTATGGCAGAGGGCCAAACAAATCCATGTCAAGTAGTTGTAAGCATCTAGTTGTTGAAACTATATTTTTAGCCTTGTGACTTGCATGAGCTTGTTTTCCAATTTTGCAAGCATCACAAAAATGTCGGTCGTATTTAAGTTTGGGTAGATTTCTAACTAACTCTTTAGATGCTAATGATTGAATTAGTTGCATATTCGCGTGACCTAATCTCCTATGCCATAGTGTGGAGTTTTCGTCTAATGTTGCAAGGGATATTTTATCTTCTAGTTTATTTCCTAGTTTCATTACATATATTCCTCTTTTCCTATTTCCTTTACCTATAACCTTTTTGTCTTTAATTATTTCGCTATCGTGTTCGGTAAATATTACTTTGCATTTATTATCACATATTTGACCTACACTAAGCAAGTTATATGTTAAGTTATCTACGTGCTCAACATTTTTAATTATTAGGGAGTCTTGAGAAATCGTACCTTTGCCTATGATTTTACCGCGTAAGTTGCTCCCAAAAATTACGTTTACTCCGTTGTACGCTTTGTATGAAGAAAACAACTTTCGATTACCGGTCATATGTTTTGAGCATCCATGGTCACGCGCGAACCAACCCTTCTTTTTGTGTATCAATAAGTAAATATAAATATAAATACACAAAAAGGATCAGAATCCG
>BQNB010159126.1:0-14946 GCA_026074375.1 Tanacetum coccineum | reverse complement strand
GATAGTAAAAGACTTAGCTATCTTAGAAAAGTTCTCAATGAACCTACGACAATATCCAGCCAATCCTAAGAACGAACGAACCTCAGATGGAGTTCTCAGGGCTTTCTAATTCTTAACAACTTTGATCTTACTAGGGCTCTACATGAATCCCATTATCTATTATCACATGCCCAAGAAACTGCACTTCTCTTAGCCAGAATTCACACTTAGAAAACTTAGCATATAGTTTCTCCTTCTTGAGTAGTTCAAAGACTAACCTTAAGTGTTCTACATGCTCCTCTCGAGTCTTAAAGTAGATTAATATATCGTCTATAAACACTATCACAAACTTATCAAGATAAGGCCTGCAAACTCTATTCATCAAATCCATAAATACCGCTGGTGTGTTAGTCAAACCAAAGGGCATTACTGTGAACTTGAAATATCCGTGACGAGTTCTAAACACAGTCTTTGGAATGTCATCCTCATGCACTCTCAGCTGATGGTATCCAGACCTAAGATCTATCTTTGAGAAAAACTGCGACCTTTGCAGTTGGTCAAATAGATCATTAATCCTAGGAATCGGATAACGATTCTTAACAGTCAACTTGTTTAATTCTCTATAGTCAGTACACATCCTAAAAGAACCATCTTTCTTCTTCACAAACAATACTAGTGCTACCCAAGACGATGAGCTTGGTCGAATGAAACCTTTGTCCTGGAGTTCCTTAAGTTGTCCTGACAACTCCTCCAATTCAGAAGGTGCCAAATGATAGGGAGACTTTGCAATCGGTACAGCTCCAGGGATTAACTCAATCCGAAACTCAATTTCTCGTAGAGGTGGCAATCCTGATAAATCATCCGGAAATACCTTGGGAAAATATCTAACCACAACAATCTCTTCTTGTTTCTTATCTCTAGTCTTAGCACTCACCAGGAGTCTCGCTTTCTCTTCAGGTCTTTCTCCTAATACTCTAAGCACCTTGCCATCTAGTAGTGGTATCCTCACTACTTTCTCATGACAAATTATTTCTGCCTTATGATTAGACAACCAATCCATACCTATAATCACATCAAAACTCCCATGCCCGAATGGTATTAAATCGATGTCAAAGACATGACCCTCGATTTCTAATTTGCGACCCTTAATAACCTTATCAATCTCTACTAGCTGCCCACTAGCTATCTCAATCTCAAATCTGAAACCTAATTCACTGGGCTCTTTGACTAACAGAGGTATAAAAGTAGTGGAAACAAAGCTATAGTCGGCACCAGATTCAAATAAGGTAGTGGCAAAATGATTGTTCAAAGTAAATGTACCCGTCACAATGTTTGGATCCTAGCGAGCTTCCTCTGCTCCAAACATGAATGCCCTACCCCTAGCTTGGTTCCTTTGGTTTCCACGACCCCAACCCCCATTATTAGCAACAACGTGGTTTGGACGGTTTCCTCCCGGTCCTTATGCTCTATTCAATCTAGGACATGCTGGCTTGAGATGGTCGGTACTCCCACATTCGTGGCATGCTTCACGAGCAGGTGTTGGGTTCCTCACATTTACCGGGTTCACATTTCTAGGCATAACCATACAATCCCTTACAAAATGACATGGGTGGTTATAGTTGAAGCATGTGCGACAAGGCCCTCTAGGTGCATGGTAGGAGTTGTAAGTGGTAAACTTGGGCCAAGCACCAGTATTCTCTTTTCCTACAAGGTTTGCGGTTATAGCAAAAGCATTTCCAGTCTTAGTCCTCTTATTATCATCCTTACCATTCTTATCCTTGCTAGGTTCCCCACATTTTCTCTTTTCTCAACCTTCTTAATTGATCCATTCCTAACAGCCTCATTGATCAGTGCACCAGAAATTTGCACAGCCTTCTGCATAGTCTTTGGCTTCGTTGCTGCCACCATTACACAGATCTATAGAGCAAGGCCATACATGTATCTCTCAATCTTCCTACTTTCTAGGGTCACTAAATGGGGAACTAATCTATCCAGCTCATGAAATATATCAGTATAAGCCGCATGGTAGCCCTAACCCATAAACATGCTCATTTCAAGCTAAGTTTTCAACTTTTGCTTCTCATGCTAGGACAAAAACTCTTCTATCATCATAAAAATTTAATCAAAAAAAAAAAAAAATACGGCCCCAAAAATTTCCTTGATCATACTAACAACAACTTCGTGGCTTAGCGTGCGGATCTGGGAGTTCCACCACATTAAAGCCTTACCCATAAATGAACCAGCAGTGTATTTTACTTTTTGGTCAATACTGTAACCACTCATATCTTACACAGACTCTATTTTCTCAATCCATCGAGTAAGAACTACAACACCTCCCTTACCATCTTTTTCCTTAGGGTTTGACTCGTCCTTTTTAGTATATATAAATATAATAAATATATAATATAAATACGTAATAAGGATAAGATCAATAATAAGAGAGATAAGTATTCCGTGGGCTTCTAGAAAATTGCTTTTAACCAAAGCAAAATCCAAAACCTCCCGAGTCGTTTCCCAACGAGGCGTGAATTAAAAATCGGGTATACGTTCGTGATCGCGCGTTTGAATAGTTCAAGAAATTTTGGGATTTGTTTTCCTATTTCTATAATTAAAATGCAAAAACGAATAAAGAAAACCTAAAAATGAAAGCAATTTTTAAAAAACGAATAAAGAAAAACGAGAACGGGATTCTAATCCCGTTCTTTAAAAAACCAAATTGTGAAATTTTATCCCTACGAATGCAAATCTAATTTTCCTAAGTGCTAAATGATAAAAGAAAATTTAAAAAAAAAGAATTATATTTTTTTGACTTTTTAATAATTTTTTATGAATTAAAAACTGTTTTAAAAAGAAAAATTGATTAAAAATAGTAAATTAATTGGGAAAAATCTGAAAAAATGCAGAAAAGTAGTTTAAGATATGCTGGATGCAAGAAAAATAAAAGGGAGTTACCAGCTTATTGGAATAAGCTGGTATTAAGCCAAAAAGGGCTTATGGGCTTAAAAAGGGTTAAAAGAATTGATTGTGCAAAGAAAACCAGATGGCCCTATCTGGTGCTAGTGGTTAGTGTGTGTTTGTGTGGGACGTGTGTGTGTTAAAGGGTAGGTCACAGGTTCAAGTCCTGTGGCCTACCTTTTTGGTAATTATTTTTTTTAATTTTTCTTTTTGCAAATTTGTAAAACTAGTGAAAATAAACAACTTTAAAAAAGTGAGTTTTTACAAAACTTAAAAATAAGATGAAATAAGCAAAATAAAAGTGACAGAATGTGGTTATATTAACTAAGGCTAATTATGTTAAAACTGTTAAGCTATTTAAGGGCAAATAAGCTATTGGAAAAAGAAACTAAGCTAAAACAGATAGTATACTATACCTAATAAGCAATTTGAACAAAAATAAGCAAAGAAAAACAGACAGATAAGCTAAAATAGGCAAATAAGCAAATGGGCTAATCACTGCATATAACCAGTCTAAGGGGCAACTTTTGGGCTTATTTTTAAGCCCTAAGATGGAACCTTATGGCTTAATGAGCTATATGAGCTTAAAGCTTATCCTGGTGGATTTCTAAATCAGCAATCAAAATAGAGTTTGAAAATCAAATAAGCTGCTAAAAAGACTTAAGAAAAGGCTGGTTTACACAAGTTGTTTACTTTTTTGGTTTTCTTAAAATAGAAATTGGCTTTTTACATATTAATTTTAAGGAAGAAAAATAAGACTAAAATCTAAACTAAGTTCAAACAGATAAAAATTGTCCACTAATGAGCTTATGCTCAAAAATTCATAAGCTAAAAACAGTTTATACTAAACTAAATTGGAATTTGAAAAAAAAAACTTTTTTAAACTAAAAAAATGACTTGACAGTTTTGACAGTTTTAGACTAAAGCAAAAGTATACTAAACAGAAACTAACCTACTGCATTAGGACATCAATAACAACACAAAATCAAGACTCAAAAGCTGATAAAAAGTTCTTAATCAAATAGGCACTTGAAACTTGTTCTTGAACCACAGTTTTGAACAACTTTTTAGAAAAACCTTAAAACAAACATTAAGACTTAAAAACTTTGAGAAACTGATTAAAACTACTTAAAAATGCTTGTATAAGTTGGCAAGGTGACCCAATGGTTTTTAAACCTGTTTTGACCTACTTTACCCCTTTAACCCAAACACCCCTTTAAGAGTTTAAAATCAAATTTTAACCTGATTTTGAAAAATTTAAGCTAAGGTTTTTAAAAATAGATGGCAAGCAAACAATGTTAAGCAAAAATAAGCAATTTCCAAACAAAGATAAGCACTAAGATAAGCAAATAAGCTATAAGCAGTTAAAAGCAATCGAAGACAGTTTTAAATAAAAACACAAACAAATGACATGAAAACAATAAATAAAGACAATTAAGCATAGAATAACATTAATAAGCAAGAATAAGCAGAAAGGAATAGTAAATAAGCAAGTTAAAGTAGATAAGCTAAAAATCTAAAAAATGAGAAAAACTCACAAGTGTCTAAGCTTTTTGGCAAGACAATAAGCCTTCACACATCTTATAAACCTTTCCTATAGTTTTTCAAGAAGCATTAACCCAAGGTCATCCAGAATTTACCTTGCTCCATGTGTTTTCTTGGTGATTTTTATGATTTTTTGGTTTTTTAGATAAACAAGTAAACAAACTTTTATATAAACCTTTAATGACTCAAAAGCTTAGATAAGAGCTTAATCAATAGTATTTAAAAGACAATTTAAGTAAATGACAATAATTAAAGAAAAAACACTTAAACTTTCATTAAACTGAAAAAGAAATTACAATGCTGAAATTTAAATGACAGATAATTTAAAAGACAAGTAATTAAATTGAAATATTAAAATGGACAAATTTTTGTTAATACAAGATTGGACTTAACAAGAATTGGACAAAATACCAAATAAGCTACACTAGTCCTATTTATACTGAAAGCTCTTCAAGTCTTCAATTGTGCTTGTTTACTGAGAGGCTTTAGAGGTGTGTTTTCTTTGTGGGAGAGGGATCCAAAGGCAATCTCAGCCATCAATTATGCTTTGTCCCCACGGCCAACGATCTTAACCCTTGATTTTTTTCTTGTCCAGTGATGTTGTTTAGGATTGCCAAAGTGGCAATTAGCATCATGTGAATGAGAGTGATGGGTTTTTGTTTGGTAGTTGAAGGGGTGAGGGGTTCAACTGAAAGAGATAGGTGAATAGTATTAATGGTGGTTTTGGCGGGTAAAACTTTTTCATATGTCTGTTTTGGGTGCATGGTAATAGTTTGGAGCGTTGGTACAATTGGTCCCTCAATATGTATAAGGTGTTTGCAATTTTAGTCCTTTGTGGTGATGAAGTTTGGGGACTTGGCAGGTTAAGCCCTCCAAGGTGTATAGAGTTGTTGCAAACACAATCCTTAAAGGACTAACAGTGTAAAACCGTTAAAGGGTCCTTGGCGCTAATCTTTGGTTGTGGCCGGTTTTGATTAAAACAAGGCGCAATGGGCATTTTAAGCTTTAAGGCTATTAGCTTGATATAAAGTGACTTAATGGGCTGACCTCGCCCATAGATGGGTGCGGGTGGGCCCATAAAGTACATTCTTCGGTTTTGGCTTCGTCTTTCGACTTTGACTTTTTTGGGTTTGACTTTGACTTGACTTTGCCTTTTTTAATGCTACTTCCATTCGTGCTCGGCCTTTTGTCTGTTTTGGCTTCGTTTTGTCTCTTTTCTCGGATATACCGTTTCTGCACAATATAAGTGAAACATACAAAATTACAATGAATTTTTTTGGTACGCGGTGAATGTCATTTAAGTTTCGATTTTAAAGGTCAAAGGGGTATGTGTAGTTTAGGCACAAACCAGGGTTACAAACTAAGAAACGCCTATATGAACAACCTACCGTTGCCATTCACTAACACATTTCTAACTCTCCCTGCAACGTTCTCATTAACACACATTACCATTTTGAATTTCCAACATTTCCTTGGTACCAACCTGAACTAAAATGGGGGTAAAGGTTCTGCAATTGTTTGTAATGATCGACGAGAATCATGTGCTCCTACCACTACACCCTATTGACTCCATTACATTCTCATATACTCCTCTACACCGCCCGATAGCACCCAAACCCTGGTCATCTCTATGACAATAATCAATCGTCAACAACGCATATCATTACCTCCCCTATGTCCTCTACTCTACCACTCCCACCTCTACCAAACGCCATTCATTATCCGTTCCCCCTCTCCTCGTGATTTGCAACAGGCCGGGCTAGCACTAAGCGGTCCTCATCCCTTGGCGCAGTAATCCACACAGGAAAACATGGGCACGTTTAGGTAGGTGGGAGGACTAATATAATATAATATATAATTATATTAAATAATATATAAAAATAATATATATATATATATATATATAATATCTTACTATATATATAACTATACACATAATACCACCTTATGGTGTCAACATCGATTTGTGTGAACGACATTACTAAATACGAGTGAGTTGTAATATGCTTATAACTACATTGGCCACCGTACTTATATTAGCATCCTTTCCTAGTCGTACTCAATATTGAGATCACACATTTCAATGACTGACATAACTAAAGCACCAAACCGTGAACACGCGAAAGCAAGCAAAAGAAGAACACCGCGCGCATAGATCATATACGCAACTAAATGAAGGATCTTAAGTTATTGTCTAGGTCAACCCACCTAGTTCTCTATAACCTTGGCGTAAATATGTCACACCCCGACAATGGCGGAAACTCAGGAGCGCAACATAATGATCAATCATAACACAAGATTTAATATAAGAAACACAATGTATAACTCAAGTGTTACGAAGACCATCAACCTCGAACAACCTCGAGTGATGTCCCAAATCACAATCAAATCCATAACCTCTTACAATTCCAATAGCTCACATAGGGGGTCCAAATCCAAACTTAAACCAAAATCTTCCAAATACTAAAACCAAATAAAATAAAAAAGCAAGACTTCACATGAAAATTTTACACATGATACTTCTAAGTCTGCTATCATATATCACTAACTTATTCCTTTTTCACTTCACCTAAAAATGATATATATAAAGGTGTGGTTTAAAAATTATCAATCATTTGACCTTAAACCCAAAAGTTGTGCCAATATTTCAAAACAGTGGACAATAGTGCAATATGACAGAGAATATATGCAAACAACCCATGACATAGCATCCCCGCTAATCATGTAACACGGCCTAGCCATTCCGCTTGTCGATCATCATATGTCACTTACGCACCTAAAGGGCCTACCAGCTGGAGCACTAGATTAGGGTAGGACAACACATATACCAGGGTAGGCGAACCCAGCCGCTCCAATAACGACACAAATACTTGGATAGGCATACCCCTCCGATCCCAAACAATCATACAACACATAATATTCACATAGCAGTCATAAGCACATATCTTGTCCTAAAAAAACAAATTTCGCATTGTTCAATTCAAAACATTTCAAAACACATTTGAGTATCATTTTCTCCCAACGGAAAAAGACAGTAAAAATGGGGCTACGAGAACTCACCTCAAGCAAGTATTAAGCAACCAAATCTCAATCACACAAGCAAATGCAACGACGTCTGCACACGACCTAGTCCTAGTTAATGTCCCATTAAATCATTTATGGTTAGACGCGTTGTGCAATTATCCTTAACAGTTTAGTGGTGTGATGGTTGACGACTTATCCCAACAATCATATCAATCCCATAGCTCAATGATACATACTTATACTATTTAAAGAAAATAGCTAAGTAATATAAGTAAATATTTATAATAAATAATTATAAATATATCGCGATAAGTCCATTTGGTACCCTTAGTTTCCATAAAATAATCATAATATGGATGAAAATGAAACGTTTACTCATAAAAAGAATATTAGAGAAGTTTTGAGAAAAAATATATTTTTTGTCTTTTAGTGAATTTATTAAAATAATAAAATAATATTTTATTATTTAATACGAAAAATCATGTTCTTAAGTAAAATTTTCTAAGTATAAAATTTTTACAAAATTTCGACATGACCCGTACGTTTATATAACATTTTCCAAGGTTTCAAACCTTAATTTCAACAATTTTCACCATTTCGACACTTTTCGACAAAATTCCAAAATCTCAATCTTTAACATTTACTAAAACGTTTTTCCCAAAATAACGTTCAATATCACTTCGTAAATACATTTCACTTTCAAAAGTCTGTCAAAAACTCTTAAAATGACTAAATAATTCTTATTGGGCTTTAAGGCCCAACAATGGTCCATTAAGGTATTTATACTTCCAAAATACGATCCAAGCCCAAAACCAAGATCCATTTATATACATAAGCTCATACTAATAAGTAAAAAATAATCTGGACCACAATAAGCCCTCCCATAAGCTACGGCTTAAATGAGCTTTTTGGGTCATGTGTCCATAAGCTTCACAATACATATATTTAAGCTTGAAAATAAGCTAGTAAGCTACGTATCGCATTTGGTTACCACCATAAGCTATAAATTTAGTCCACAAACATACGCCATACCACGAAAATAATCAAAATCACTTCTCTTGTGATTTTTATTGGTGACGTGAGCATATAAGCTCAAAATAAGTCACGAAAAGCCCACAAAATAAGTTATACAAGCTATTATCCAAAATAAGCTATTTAGCAACATATGTTATTCAACCATCACGACCACAACATCAAAACTACAAAACCCTCTTGTTTCTTTCTTTGTTCGACGCATCCAAACGCACCTTTTTTATCCATTTTGTTTTCAAAAATCGATTTTTACGACGATCAACTTGTACAACTAACATCTATGCATCAATATAAACCTAAAAGGACAAACAAAATTTAAATTTAGAAACTTACAAGAAAATCTTCAAAAGTATAGATTTCGATGCGAACCAGACATCCCGAATGTTGTTTAAATGAATACCCAAATACTCGTATCAACCCGTAGTATCTCGTTCTTGATTAAAGTTGGAAAATTTATGGTGTTTGTTATGGTTTTGGGTGGCGGACGAGCACATACACAAACACACATACAAGTGTGTGTTTTTTTTAAAACTAAAATGGAATAAATGGAGTGTTGGTTGCAAAAATGGAATATAATGTGTACAATGCTAGACAAAGGAGCTAATTTCATGCCTCCTTGTCCCCTTAGGCTTACACGCCAAGATTAGAATCCTAGGAGGGGTTTCGGGTCTTTCTTTTCGTGTCGGGATCACTTAAATACTCGTAAACTTGATTGTAAATTTTTTTCCAAAGTTAATTAGCATTTTTATTCACCTTAAAAATACTTTTCCATTAACCTAGAGTATTTACACGACATATTTACACTTTAAACCCTTTAAAACTCATTTGGACATTAACGGACATGTCGGGACTCGTTGTTTGGCATTTCTCAAAATTCATGGGTCAAACCACCCGGAATACAAATAATATAATAATAACCTCTAAAAAGGAATATTATTCACAAATAACCATAAATTACCATAATTCTCAACAAAATCACCACCGTCAACACGGTACAATATCTGAATAAATTGATGAAAGTCAAATAGTCAAAGGACTAAAAATGAAATATTCAGAACACAAAAGGGGCAAAGGTTACAGTTTTTTAAGAGACATTCGCGATACCTTAATTCTTTCATAGTGGGGAAAGTGTCAAAGTGTTTTGGGTTATTTTCCTCTTCTTCTTCGATTTCATCTTCAGTTTCTTCCTCGAACTCCTTCTCACTTTCCACAGTCATCTCGTGATCTTCGTACTCAGTTGTACTGGTCTTCACATTTCCATCTTCCTTAGCTTCATCTTCCTTATTTAGAATAATGATTGAATTAACAAAGTGAACACATTTTGGGAATGAAGGGTTTCTATTTTGTTCTGCTAAGGATAACTAAGACAGATATTTTGGAGAGAGTAACTTTGATGGGCTTTGATTCCTTTGCCTTGAAGCTTTTCTCTTGTGGGGTCGTTAGTAGACATGAAATTTATTTGAGCTGTGGGGTTTCCTGCAGTGTCACGAATAGGAGTGTCATCAAGCTTTTAAGAAATGGCTTTCCGCAAAAGATTATTTTTACTAATCATGTCGTCTTGTTGTTGTCTAAGTTAAGTCCTTAGGCTGGATAGTCTTTTCTCTTGATGAGAGTCAAAATCAATTAGTGCCTTCTCAAGCTTCGTTTGGTAACTAGATGAGTAGGTAGAGAATGAGCCGTTCCGTGGGCTGGTAAATGTCTAGGCGTGTGCCTAGTTAAAGTTTGGCTTTCCCTTCCAAGTATTGGCAGCTTCGTTAAAGTTTCTTGGTCCTTGGTTCATAGCGAACTGCCTACTTCTTGTCCTGTCAGTTTACGAGGATGCATAATCAACAAAGGCTTGTTCGGTATTTTCCATGCAGTACTGAGTGTCATGGGGACCATTGCATATCTCACATTAAGAAGTGATTTTGTTCACTTGAGTAGGTTGCATCAGAGTAAGATGAGCTTCCATCAAGCGTAGGACTTGATTTTCGAGCTTGATGAGGCGACGGTAGGATGTACTTGGGACATTTGAGGTAGAGAGATTGCCTTGACCGGTTTAGCGAAATCTCTTGGGTCGTTCCAACTTTCGTTGTCATAGAGGGTGAGTTCCTCTAATAATGCCCATGATTCTTCAGCGTTTCTGTCATGAAGCTTACCACTGGTCGATTGGTCAATGGTCCGTCTTGTGGCGGGAGTGACATGGTCATAAAAGATTTGGACTTAGAGCCAAAGATTGATGCCATGATGAGGGAATTTTTGGAGTAAGTCCTTGAAACGAGTCCATGCTTTTGAGAGAGATTATCCTTGATGTTGTTGGAACATCAGGATATCATTGCGGAGTTTTGCAGTCCTTCCTGATGGAAAGAATTAAGCAAGGAAACGAGTAGTAAGATCCTCACATGTGGTGATGGATCCTACTAAAAGACGTTCAAGCCAGTTGCTAGCTTGATCGCGAAGGGAAAATTGAAATAAACGCAGGCGCGTTCTTTCTCTATTTTACAATCAAGGTTAAGTGAGTCCACAAGTTTTAAGAAATCCTTGAGGTGTTGGTTTGGATCCTCGAATCGAAGTCCGTGGAATGAGCATCCATTTTGCACCAACCGGATGGTGTCAGATCGAAGAGGTACCACATTGTTCCCTACGGGGAGCTTAATGGTATTCCTGTAGCCTTCATGGCTAGGTTTAGAGTAATCTCCAAGAGTACGGATAGGATTCGCGTCTCCCATGGTGGTTGACGAGAATGGATTATGAAACAAATACACAAAGAAAAGATAGACTACGAGAAAGCTAATATACTTGAATTAAAATTCTCACTTGATAGGAATCATGCGAGTAGAACTAAGTTAAAAAATGATCGAAACCTAACTATTCCTAGCGCAGCAACGCCAAAAACTTGATGTAAGGGTTGCGAAGACTTCACAAGAAGTTTTATAATCACCTAGGCAGTGTACCTAATCGTTATAGTGTAGTATAGGCAAGACTCGAGGGTTGTTATCGTTCTCTAGGGGAATAGGTTGGGAAGGCTCAAACACGGTCTAACAGAATTCTAAGGGGTTAAGAGAAGATTCTTTTTGTGTTTTTATATTTATAAGAAAGCAGGTAAATATCATGGTTTGATTAACTAATAAATAAACTAATTATAATCTATGCTACTGGTGATAACTTTATGATAAAAAGATGTATTTACCTAATCATGAACTACTCCTCAGATTGCTTCTCCTAGACCTGTTTCCTTGTCACACTTGTGATGATTTGTGTAAGTATTTCCTAGGTCATGAACAGATTACACGAACCCGCCGTCTATTTAATATTTTGTTAGGGCAACCCACAAGTAAGGTAGTATGAAGACTATTACAAGGCCCCTAAGAGTATATTAAATGCATGTGAAATATCTTAAGAGATATCAACTATATTAGGGGTAAGGTAGTATGAAGACTGTTGCCGATGGTATCCTTTCTACACCCACCCCAACGGCTAATTTAGGCCTTAGAAAACATCATTTCGGATAACTTTATTGTTTTATACAAAAGCCGATTAGAGATCGAAAGGGTCCGAATCGTCCGTTTTAGCTGCTGATCTGGTGTATACAAAAACAGTTTTGCCGCAAAATTTCCAAAACTTTATTTGGCCATAACTTGGACGTTTAAGTCTGTTTTTAACGTTTTTTTATATTGAAATGACCGGGGAAACATATACTACCATAATCTTAGACTTTTAACACTTTAAAACATTTTTAAACACTCGTTTATGCTACATTAAAATTTCGGACGCCCCTATACATAACCAAATCGCTTTCAAAAACCAACCACAACTTCTCAATAGTGCTTAATCTAACCTAATCTCCATTCGCAACTAAACCAACAACAAAATCACACTTATTTCTAACCTAATCTCATACCCATCAATATTTCAACACACTAATCAACTTACTTTCAACCCTAACAAAATATTTATGTAAAAGTATTATAATAACTTCATTATTTCACAAGCTCATTTCATTTCTTTTTGAAAAACTAACACAAACACATAGGATTCAAAGTATATGCATAAGAACTTAAGAAATAGAAGAGAGATTCAAGAAATAATCTTACAAGGATGATGAATAAGCTTAAGAAATAAGATCTTGAAAGAAGAAGTAATAGATCTTGAAAACCCAACAATATTTAACCCACAGGTCCCCTTTTTTTAAGATTTTATAAATCTTGCATAAACCCTTTAAATCAATGAACCAAAGCTTCCAAACACCTTAGATATGACTAGAAATGAACCTACTATGATTAAAACTTGCTAGAAATCAAAGAAAACCAAATCCCTACAAGGGTGTTTTGGTCCGTGGTTGTGGAAGAGAAAAGGGAAGAGAGAAAGATTTTTGAGGCTTGCAAGAAGTGACGAGAACCCTAAAGTGAGAAGTAGTATAGTATTTATAGGAAGAGGGATTAAGGTTTTAGGATATTATGTGAACCATGACTCATGAAAGTTATATGGGAAGCCCCTTGGGTCCTTCTGGTTCGAACGGCTATAGGGCAGGGGAAGGGGACCAAAACCAACTTTGAGCCACTTGGAAAATAAAAGGGGGTTTAATTTAAATTATTGCTAGTGGTTTAGTGGTCCTCCCTTGGTGCAAGAAGACAAGAAAGGTGTAAGAGTCACAAGCTCATGTTGGTGCATGGGAGATGGATACAAAGATGTCATTTTCCTTAACTTCTACTAGCACATGCATGACATTTTTTTGATACTCTTCCATTTATTTTGAGCTTGTGCGTTCGAATAGAACAAAGGGGGGAGGGGGAATGAATGAAATTTTTAACATTACAACACGAAACAAATGATAACTAGGGTTTACATGCAAAGGTGACAACTTTCGGGTCTTCATTTGACTTAAAATGCTAAAACCGTACTACGTACGAGAAACACGTAAAAATCGCAAACGAAAGTGCACGTAACCTAGTAAACACTATGGAATGTAAAACCATGCAAACAATATGTAGCCTACCGTCTCTGTTTAAGGCCGGAGCGTTCGATGGTGTTTTTAGTTTTAGCGGGGTAACTTCCAGATTTAAGTCAAAATTTAACCTAACTTATAAATTCATATAATTAACGGAATGTTTTAAATAGTGACCTAATGTTACGGGGTGTGAAAAAGATGCGACTCTGAGTCACTACTACTCACCATATAACTCGCTCATAACTACACGAGATGAGATATATAACTATACGGCCGCGTGCAGAAAAACAGACTACTCACAAACCCCTACTAAGAGTACCTCCTGGTGACATCGGATTTAAATAATCAGTGTTGGAGAAAGCATGCCCTTCATCCACCACTGTGATTAGGGATTCACTTGCATACCTAAAACTGAGTTTAGGGTCGTCTATTTATCGTGTTTGGAATCGCGTCGATACGTTGTACACATCCATGTGGGATATGTCATATTGGGGATTTCTTGAAGTAAGGACCACGTTTGATATCTTCTAGAATATTTTATTACTATATTATGAATACATCGTATATGGGTTTCCTGGATACGGCGTATTGGTCTTTATGTCTTTGTGGTTTCTTGTGGAGTATAGGCACGGATACGCCGTATCTTCTTGATGGATATGGCGTATTGCGGTAAAACTAGTTCCTTCATCATCGTTGACCAAAGTATTATATACGGCGTATCATTGATGTGAATACGTCGTATTCTTCAAAGTCAGGCAATGATCTTTTGATTTGTCAAAGTCTTGGATACGTCATATAGGTCTAGAATAATACGGCGTATCTACTGTCAGATCAGTAGACTTTCTCGAACTCTTCATTTATGCTCCAAAATGCGTGCCTTTTAGCTAATCTTCGCCAAGTACTCCATAATTACTGCAATTCTCAAATACAAACGATTAAGCAACAATTCTTTGCAATAATTATATAAAATGGGTTAATTACATGGGATAAATGATGCTATAAAATAGACGTTATTTGATGCCATCAGAGCTCTTCCAGTCCACCGCGCCTCCGTTCAAAATGAAAACATATCATGTCTGAGACTTGATGTCGTCTTTGTCAGTCTCAAATCGAGCATCGCAGTAGCAATCAACTCGAAGTTCAGCTTTCAGATTTCCACCATAAACCAAAAACATATCTTTAGTATTTCTTAAATACTTAAGAATATTTTTCATAGCAGTCCAGTGAGGTTCACTAGGATTCTTTTGGAAACAGCTTGTTATATTTTGCGCGAACGCAACATCAGGTCTAGTGCATCTAACTGCATACATAATGGATCCCACAGCCGAAGTATAAGGTACATTCTGCATACGCTTCACCTCTTCAGGTGTTGAAGCATCTTGTGTTTTGTTCAAGTCAAGTCTTTCTTGCATGGGGATATGACCACGTTTGGAATTATCCATCCTACAACTCTTCAATATCTTATCCATGTAAGCACTTTGACT
>BQNB010159125.1:0-14946 GCA_026074375.1 Tanacetum coccineum | reverse complement strand
ATAGTTTGGATTTGTTATGCTTTTCTCTCTTAGTATCATAGTTCTTTTGAAGGCTTTAAATGATTCAAGACATTTAGAACATTTTTATACCTCACTATCAGAAGAACTTGATGAGATTGCCATCAAAGCATAGTTGACTGGTTCTACTTCAAAATCATTGCTCCAGTTATAGCCTCCTAGACCATCTTGAGCCACCAGTGCCTGAGATGAAGATTCAGTTGTTTGTGCATTGCTCCTGCCATTGTCATCATAAGCACTTCTTCCTTGACTCCTCAAGAGAAACAGGTCATTTTTCTTTGAAGTCCATATTTCTTCCTGTCCTCTGAATGAACTTCTTTACTCTGACAGTCAACATAGCCACCTGCCATCAAAGATCTAATTCCTCTAAGTCATCTCCATCCATTTGCTGAAAATCCTCATTCTCAAGTTGAGGAAGGAGTAAGCTATATCATGAGCACTTGGAGTTGATGGAAATTGATTAATTCCACCAGCAGTACTAACCCCAAAGTCTCCACTGCCAGTACTAACTTCATTAGTACTGTTAGTATTCTTAGAGGAAAGAAAAGCCAAATTTTGAGAAGCAGAGTTGGAACCTGAAGACCTTTTCAATTCATCTTCATACACCCTAAGATTGTTGTAAAGGTCATCAATATCAACCTCATCAATATCTGGTTTATTTCTCATGATCAGTGCTATTTGACTCCATGAAGGAGGAAGACTTCTTAAAAACTTCTAATTAATGTATTTCTTTGATACATAGGCTCCATGAATTTCCAGTTGACTTATGAGTTTCTGAAATCTATCATGAGCCTTATCTAAAGTTTCATTAGATGCAGTAATAAATTTTTTAATCTGATGTTTCAGAACATTCTTTTGTATCTTTTTGGATTCCTCATTGCCTTAAAATCTAGATTTTATTGCAGCCCACAAAGATTTAGCATCAGGAACATTGTGGAACTTAAGGAGGTACTCATCAGGTATTGCTAAGAGTAAGATGCTCTTAAATCTTTCTTGATTCCTTCTAGGAGCCAATTGTTTTGCAGTCTTAGGAACAGGAGGACTAGATTGTTCTCCTGAAGGTGAAGCCTCATCTTCCAGATCTCCATTAACAATAATATCCCACAGATTATGATCTGTGTGACAAATGTATTGTCTCATCCTCATACTCTAGATATCGTATTCTCCCTTCTTAATGATAGGGATCTTCATAGCAGTGATTGTTGGTGGAGGAGTATCTTGATCAGCCATCTCTTTGATTTGTAGTAGTTCTGATTCAAAAGAAGTTCTTCTTTTTCAGAGTTTCCTCACAAGCTCTGATACCACTTGTAGGATCCCTTTGCTTAATGGATCTTAACCTTTAGCTTGTAAAGGGTTTGTTGCCTTAGATAAATCTAAAGTAACAATGATGAAACAATGATTAACCACTATTGATTACGCGGAATTTAATCAACAATGTAAAGAAGAATATAATCAAAACACTTTTATATTGAACTTTGAATCTGCCTAAGTTACAGATTACAAACTATGATTTGCTATTCGATCTCTATGATCTTTTGTAGAACTATATCTACCAACTATGCCTTGGGTTCCTTTTATAGACTAAGGAAACCCTAATGGGCTTTACAAAACGCGTATAAAGATAATGCATATCTTTTCCTAAGATATCTCATGCATATCTTTAACTCTAACTAATTTCTGCGTAAGCAGACTTAACTATTACACAAACAGTATTAACTATTTAATACTGCCAGTACTAACTATGATAAACCTTCTACCAGTACTAACTATTACACTAGCAGAATTAACTACAATACTAACAGAATTAAATCTATTATACAAAATTCCTAACATCTTACGTGACAGTGGCATATGTGGTATGGATGTTGATTATGCTTTTGCTTTGGCTTGTCTTCGTGATACGATTCCAAGCTTTAATTTTAACGTTTTTACTAATAAGGACACCGCCCCATCTAAAGGCCAACAAACATTGGCGAGTGCCCTTTTTAGTGAGATGGTCAAAGATATGGAAGTCCGCTTTGACATGACTGTGAGACAAAAAGCAGTTTTTGAGTGTCTACGCACACCACATGCTCAGGATTTCCTACTAGCTATCCCCATAGACGGGCTTGGTCAACATATGTCACCGGTGGAATATCGCACTATCCTTAAGTATCGTCTCATGATTCCATTATTTCCGGTTGACGCGATATGTCCTGTTTGTCGCAAGGCATGTTTGGATTCCTTTGGGGAACATGCAGTTCATTGTAAAGAGCTCCCGGGCTTCAAGTACCGACACGATATGGTCAGGGACGTCCTTTTCGACATATGTAGGCGTGCCGGGATCTCTGTCAAGAAAGAGGCACCTGTGAATTTCTTGACTGACCCATCAGATGGAAGATCCACACTCAGACCAGCTGACGTTTTGGTATTTGGATGGGTTGGAGGGAAACATGCATGCGTTGATCTGACCGGGGTTTCTCCTCTCGTGGGGTTGAGCAGTCGGGGTTTTACAGTGGGTCAGGCTGCTTTAAAAGCCGCCTCGTGCAAAGTGACAAAACACGAGAAAGCATGCATTGAAAATCAACACGTGTTTATCCCCTTCGCGTTTGATACATTTGGTTTCCTTGCACCTGAGGCGGTTGAGCTACTTACTAGAGTCCAGCGTGTTATGAACAGTAATGTTATGACACCTAGATCCATAAATGTTGTATTTACTAGAATTGGCTTTGCAATACAAAAGGGGCTAGCGGCGCAGCTTGTTGCCCGTTTGCCTTCTCCTACTATGTAACCGTTTTTATATGTATATAGTAAGATAAATTTTGAGAAAAAAAAATTAAATCACTGACTTTGACTTCATGGCCTGTCAAATTGTAGCCGAGTGTAGTGCCAACTTCTATGGTTTTTCTAACCTCATAATCATGAGGTGAGGGTGGGGGATTGAGTGATGGGTTGTTGGTTAATCTACGGTTACATCGAAGTATGTTTGAATCGTTGTTAGAGATGGAAGTGTTACAAGTGTGGGATTGGGAAGTTTCGACTGAAAGAGTAGGCAATTGGTTTCTTGGTTTTTTTTGTTTGTTTTTGTTTGCCAATGTGACATTTGATACCACTGATCGGGTCAAAGAGTCTAAGTGAAATATACTTAGTTTTCTTAGTGGAACGTGGTGTGCTGGACCTTTTGTTGTTTGGTCTGGGTTCTAGGATTATTTGGGTTTTTTTGGGCTGAAGAATGAGTATGAGCTGACGGTTTTAGGGTGTGCTGGACCTTTTGTTTTGGTTTGGTGGGTTTAGGGGAGTGCACATTATTATTGGATGAGGTATGGGCTGAAAAGTGTGTAAGAGGAGAGAGTTGATCTTTTTGTTTTTGTTCAGTGGATTTAGGGGACATATTGGGTATATACATGTTGCTACTAGTAGGGCTTTGTAAAATAGGTGATATAGAGGGAACTAAATGGACATCAGGAACATACTTGATATCTCGTGAAATAGAACAAGAATCGAAAAAGTTAACATTGTCAGAACCCACATGCCTTTGTTGATTGATTGGTGACCTTACCCCATTTTGGCAAAGAGGGACAACCTCGTTGGAAAGTAGAGAAAATTACTGTTTAGGGATAAGATATTTTTTTGTTCCTTATTATGGTCAAGTTTTTCAAATCTTTCCAATTTGGTCATGCTCAACTTCTCAACTGCTCAACTCCACCCAATGATCGCCATGTGTCCACTATGAGGTACAGTCCTTTTGTGTGACATGATGTTTTGTTTTATTAGTAACAATCTCAATATGTCCAAAATACCCTTATATCTTATATTTATTTTCTTCTTTCTTGGCCTATCTTCCCAGATCCATGATCATCATGAACATTTTTTTTCCTTTCTTTGCCTTATCTTCTTAGCTGCCCTTTTCCATCACTGCCCACATAATCTTACGTATTTTATTTTTTTTCTTGTGTCATAAAGTGAGCAATAAAAGTTTGACAACATGATTGTAACCAGGTGGATGTCATCCATAACATTGTACATAATTATGAATTGTGTTGCTCGTGAGGTACTATAAATATATATGCTCAACTGCTCGCCGGAATCTGCTGCTGCTCGCCGAAATAGGCTTAACTGCTCGACGGAATATTCTTAACTGCTCGCCGGATTCTGCTGCTCGCCGGAATATGCTCAATTGCTCTATTAGAAAAAAAAGGTGGATGTCATCCATAAGACCACTATGAGTTTACAAAGTAATGTAAATCTGATTTGGTGTTGAGTTTTAAACTCAATGAAACACGCTTCGTTATTAAACCCATTTTCACGTGTTATGATGTAATATTAAACCCAAAACTTACTCCTCCCTTTGTCCTCTCTTTTCTGCCGTGAACACCAACACCAAAGGTGGGTGGAGTATCTGTAAAGATTATTAGCGGGAACATGAGACACGAGTGGTTTTAAAGGGTTGCAAAACCGAGTAATCAATTGACTAGCTAATATATTCTCAAAGGACCAAAGCTAACCAAGTAATCAGTTGTAATTCATTTCGACAAAGCTAGAATATATTAGCTAATATATTTTCGAAGGAGCAAAGCTTGAATTTACTTGGTTGAGAGCAAAACCAAGTTATCACTTATATTCTTGAAGGAGGTGTACTACATTTTTTTTGAAAAAAAAATAGATAAACTGGAAGTGGATGAGAGGAAGGTTGGTGGGTAAGTGGATGAAGGTGGGTGGGTAGATGTCTAGTTGTTGATAGATATTAAATTGAGAGTTATTTAACAAAGCATCAAATCTTAAGAATTTTTATTATTTGAAAGTACACACGTGGCGACCATTGAGTGGAGTTGAGCAGTTGAGAAGTTGAACATGACCAAATTGAGAAGATTTGGAAAACTTGACCATAATAGGAACAAGAAAAAGATCTTGTCCCTAAACGGTAATTTTTTTCTTGGAAAGTATCTGGCAAGGCATCTTCTTTGGTGTTGAGACCTTTTCCGACGATTGACTTTGTGTAGTGGCTGAAAAATTTGAATTTTTTTCACCCATGTTGCCAACTGGTTTGTTTACATCATGTCTTTGATCACAACCCGAGCCATGTGAAGACACGTTGTAATTTTCTTGATCATCTTCGTCACGAATCCATCCACCACCATGACGGTAAGTATCCAAAAACAATTCGTTATCCGACCCACCATCGTAAAAGTAGTCTTCATCATCATCCGAATTTCCCTCGTGTGACTCGTGTCCATTTGTGTTAATGTCATGATTGGTTACAGAATCGTCATCACTGCTAGAAGTATGGTCGTCGTACTCGACCTTCTTAGCAGGACAAATTTCGTTGCATTCACCGATTAGTTCACGAATCCTAACACATACATGAATATCGTCGATGATAACCGGCATATTGTGCTGAATGATCTCCATACACTTGGTGCGTATACAAACTTTTCCAGCAACTAAGTTTAAGCTGTTGGTGTTGCATGTTTCGGGGAAGATGACTTCACCCCATTCTCCAGCAAGACGAGTAAAGGCAGCTTCATGCCAAGCTTGAGGTGGAAGGCCCTCAATGGAGATCCATGCCAATTTTGATTTGAGATTGAATTTGTTATTCCAAGGTTGGATGTTTTTAAAGCAGTCATGCATAGACTTGTTGGAAAGGACAGTGTTCGGGTCAGTTGACGGTTCTAGTACCAAGAGTGCGTGTAGACCACCTAGGTACTTTATTTTAATGACGGGAAGGCCAACCTCATCACAAATGATGTGGAGGTTAGTGAAGGTATCAATGGTAGCTAGTTCGACAACTAAACAGTGATGAAGTTCGGAGGTGAGATCCGGGCACGCGTGGATGGTGATTGGTGTTGGTGGCAGATTTTGTTTTGTAGGAATCGAGTTTCCGTTTAGGGCAGTCGCATAGCATTTTCCAGGTTGTTGTGGGTGGTAATGAGATGGTGTTGAGTGGGGGTGTTGGTTTGTTTTGTTAGTGTGGGCGGCTTTTCTTACATGATGATCACTGTTAGCAAACCCACGTTGATACCTAGCGATGTTAACCTTGAGGCGGTGGTGACCGAGGGTTGTAGTTGAGTTTAGGATTTTTTCGAACGATTTTGGATTGGAGACGTTTAGGAACCTGGCAAAACCAAAGTCACTTCCATTAATGGTTTTTTTCTTCGCCAAGTAAACGTCACATACTCTTCCTTGTTTTGCAAAAGCTTTCCAGATGTTTGCCTCATTTGCACCAGCTGGAATATCGGTAAAAAAGTATGAAATGGTTTGATTTTGTTGTCTTTGCTGCTTCCTCCCACGTCTTTCCACGATAGTATGAGATGTCAACATGTTGCAAGCAATAAGATCCAACTAAATACAATGGGAAGCGCAAACTTGAGTGTCATCCCACATAGACCATAAACAAACAAGCAGGCACGACCTTACTTAATAGGATCTTTTCTATAGGCTCGTACCTCTGTGTTCTTGATTCCCCAAGAGTCAGAAACCCATGTCTGGTTGATGCATCATTACCATTTGACTAGAGCGTGATTAACTAATTCTTATGGTCTCGGCCATGGCTCAGTAGAGGATAGTTGCCAGCCCATCTTCATGGGTCTCGGCATGGTCACATGGTTGTCTGACAGACAAAACATACCTTTTTGTCTTTTCGTTGGATTGCTTACTCATGATTTGTTCCTTGTTACGAGTTCTATATGGAGCACCTATTAGGCACCTGAACAAGTTTGTGTTTCTTCTATGATCAGGTTATGAATTATCTTTACTAATAACATCATTAGGTTTCTTCAAGGATCAAGTTTCGATTTACTTAGTTGAACATGTAACGTATTGACTGCAGAAGATGAAACGTCTAACGAGTAACACCTTATACAAGTTGTGGAAAGTTTAATAGGGCATACGAAGTGTTCGATGACATACCTGACCGAGTTTGTGTTTCTTCTATGGTCAGGTTCAGATATATATGTTTTTGCTTATTTCCTGCTGTATTAGGTTGCTTAGTTGAACATGTAAAGTATTGACTGGAGAAGATTTCAACCTGTTTTTTATGCTTTTCGAATAAGTATCAAACATTATGCTAGCCAATTGATGATGCAAAAATTGAAATTTGATATTAAGGAACTAAAATAAGTCACTTTTCTTTGCATAATAGCAAGCAGCATTACTCTCTTTTTTTAGCAGCTGCAAAGAAATTCTGACATCCTTCTTTGCGTAGCAAATTAGACAGGATGTTAGGAGTGCAACTTTCAAAGAACTGAATGTGGTCAAACTACACGTTTACTTGTCATGCTCATTGATTTCATGTTTGATAAATGTTAGGTTATCATGATATATATAACTCATTCGTGTGTAGTGATTAAATAGAGCTTCTGCCCAGCTGTAATCATATCTTCTGTAATTATGATACAAGAATTAGGAGGGAGGTGCAACTTGAAATGATCAGTTGCTTTTTCGATGAGCTCTTCAATGGTGTATGGAACCCATGATAAAAACTCCATATACTTGTTTTGATCCTTCGGTAATTCCCATGGCTGAACGAGTTTGAAAAGGTGAATACTGGGCAGAAATTTGAACGGTTTTCCTTTTTTATTTATGGTTATAACTTACAAGATTCAATAAATAGCGTGAGGCGTGGCGTGGCGGCATGACCAAGCCTCACGCTTTTGCGAGCCATAGCGAGTCATGTCGTTTTTAAAGCGTGACTTAAAACGGCACAAAATTTGAAAATATTTATAAATTTATATATTTATATCATAGAGAAAAGTTCCTTATAGAACACTTTCTTCTCAAAGAACAAACCGGTGGATCTCCACCTTTTATTTTAATCTGATCCAATGGTGTAGATATTTTCCCATTTTATTTTTAATATTTAGATAAGGGTATTTTCGTAATTTCATCTCTATCTTATACACTCGGATATCAACACACATATCATTCATTTCTCTCTAACCGTTACACACACACACACTTACACACACAGTCACCACCCACCCCTAAATCACTCCCAGATCTAACCCTAATCGGTATTCATCAAAATTGATGGTTGAAAATGGACGTACGAGACGAAATGAGTTTATCTAAAGATGATCCGTCGCCCAAATCATCTTCGTTGCGTGTTTCCGATCAAAATAAGCATCGGAATAAGCTAATAGGTATACATTTCTTTTATTCTTTGTTTATTTTGTTTATTTTGGTTCTTATTTAAGAGTTTTCAGTTTTTGTTTTTTGATTATTTTATATTTCAATTTGTGAATGCTTATTTGTTGATTATTTTTTTTCTTATTTTAGATTCAATCAATGGATGTTGCTTATTTAGGTTTTTTAAGTTTTGTTTCTTATTTTCTTTTATTATCAGTTTGTTGTTGATTATTTGGTAATGATTTCGTTGAATAATTAGTGCTTAAGCAAATAAATGTTATCTTTTTCATGAGCTTTTTGCTTGTTTTTTGCTTATTTAGGTTTAGCTTGTTATTCGTTTGCTTATTTGTTGCTTATTTAGGTTTTTTTATGTTTAGCTTTTAGTGATGAATCACATGTGATTCGTTTTGTGTTATGTTGCTTATTTAGTATCTTTTTTCTTATTTGCTTATTTATTAGCTGTTTAGTGATTTTTTTTATTTATTTTGTGTTTTGTGTTAGGTGTTAAGGATAAGTCTCAGGTTGGTAGTCTCTTTCCTAGGAAGTGGCGTACAAGCGATATGATTGTTGCTGCTAAACATGGCGATAAAGTGCTTAATGTGCAGCCTGTGTCTGAATTCAATCCTACAACTGGTATACAAGTTTTCAAACCGTTGGTTAAGGATAAACCATTGGTTGTGGAGAAACCGGAAAAGGTTAAGGATAAGGCTTTGGTTAAGAACCCCGCTGATGTTGTAGAGAAACCGGAAAAGGTTAAGTATAAGGCGACGGTTAAGAAACAGGCTGATGTTTTGGAGAAACCGGTTACTGTTGTATTTAAGGATATGAACACCCAACGCTATAATATGGTGCCCCTACAAATTTGGAGGCCCTGTGCGGTCGACCACCCCACACATGCCTAAATCCGGCCATGGACTTTGTTCAGCACACTATCAAAGACAACATAATTGACAAAAGCGTTATACCAAAAAAGTATGCACTGTTTATCCTTCTTCTTACCAATAGCAACAACAAAGACTCTTGTATTGCTTTTAACTCACTTCAAGACTAATGGCTGGATCGCCAATATCCAGAAGTTTTAAATACAAAAAACTTTATCTTCATATCCATGACATGCCTCTTTAACATCGGTGTCTATAATGTGCAACCTTTGTATAAAACACCACACATCGTCAATTTAACCAACTCTTCTTGTTATCCGCCATTAATAATTTTGAAACTACATGATAAGAATATAAGATAATTGAAGAGCAGATATTATTTTATGTAAAACACTAAACGCGGATTAATAATTAATAGTCCTTATGACACGAATAAAAAACAACACTTGTATAATCCATTGAACCAAACAAAGCTGACTATGTTCGAGCATAGATAACACGTTGACGTGAAAGGGGGGGGAGGGGGTGGTATTTTCCAGTTCTTTTCTTACATAATACAAAATGGGTGCAAGATAAAGCAAGGCCGTCAAACCCCCTATTATCATCCAAAAAGGAGGCCTACATCTTCTGTATCTTTTGATAGTCATCACCTATCATTGGAGTCTATTGCAGAATCCACTGCATTAATTGATTGTGTTCAAACATTCCATCTTAGCTATTTCTGAAAATACTGTAGAAAAACAACAATTAAGTTTAGAATTTGGTAACATACTTTCTAAACCTTTTGTCATGACAATTCAAACAAATGGCTTACCTTTTTAGGAGTGATTGATAATATGGCTTGACCTTTTTGACATGGACACGGACTTTGCTTTTACTGTAAAGGTCATATTTACTGCAACCAAAAAAATGTTCTTTAGATATTATGTTCTCATTCAGTTAAGCTTATAGATAAGTTCTTACTACACAAATTAACAGGCTTACTTGAAGATTTGAAGCCACTTTAAATTTTCAACATCCTCCTCATTCATTAAATGAGTATAGGCTCTAGAGCGATGCAATGCCGGTATGAACAGAAGCAAGAATTCTTAAGGGTAAGATCATATATCCAAATCTACCAACTACTTTTGTAAATTAGAGAGGTTATTTAAGTTTTAGCAACTCACGATAGAAAGAAGGATAATGAATAATAAATAATCCTGCTTGAGGCAGAGTAGATCCATTTTCCTTGGCCACCTGCAACGAAAAAGCAGAAATTAAGCTTACACACTATGGAACTTGTTTATTGTCATAAGTATTAATGTATGCCCATATGGACCTACATTGAAGGCTGATGATCATTACAAAGGATATGTTTGTTTTATATTAAAAACATCTTTTAGATTACATAACAGCATATTACAGAACAAAATTCAGAAAAACAAAATATGAATATTAAATGCAATAAAATCAAAGAGAAAAACACCCTTTGTAGAAAAATACACCCTTTGTAGTTTTCTTTCAAACTCTTAGTTTCCTTCTTTCTATATCCCTCAAAAGGCAACAAATCTTGTTGCTTAGTATCTTCTTTTGATATGTAAGTGGATTTAGTTTCTTTAGTGTCATCTTTAACACATTCAGTTTTTCTGAATTATTCACTTTGCACACCTCTTTAACAGTCTATTGCTTGATTTTTATTGTATGTTCTGTTTCATGCATCCAATTAATGCCAATGTAAGTTATCTAAAGCACATAAGAATGAAAAGTATATTTTTTTAACAAAGGATGATATTTTTTTGTCTAACCTCATTCACATTAGTGTTTACATAAATAAGGCACTCTTCTTTCAGTGTTCACTGTCGACTCAGGAAGCACTTCAGGTATCTATAGCTAAATTCAAACGGGTCCTCGTTATACCAATGTCATGCAAAAATACTCGTCTTAGATCAAACCTAATAATATCCAATTTTCACTATTTTAAACAGAATTACATTAAAGTTATGTCTATATATTTAGAGGTGTTCTTATGCTTTAGTTTCAAACACCCCTAAAAAACAGAAAAGTAATACCTTGGCTCTCGTAAACTCATTTACCTGAGCAAGTTCTTTAGCAGAAGATTGAGTTCTTATGTCAAATCAATTCCAGAATATTGGTTGCAAAAACCTATGATTCAGTTTTAGGGAAACTAACATTCAGTAAATCCTGATAATTATGTACTTTGGATATATTAAAGGAAGCAGGACTTCAAAAACTATCGCAGACCTTAAGCAATACACTTGCTGAAGTGGTTATGTGTTTGGAATTGGTTACAAAAACTACTTATATCCTTCAAGGGTGTTTTCTACTACTTATGGAAGTGGTTTATCTGTTTATTTTTCCAAAAAGATACAATCAAACAAAGATTCAAAATAACAAACCTACGAATCAAGCAACACATGACCAAGTGAAACATGATGCAAAAAAAAACCACTATAGAGGGAATAGTGAATTATAATTTATTAAAGCCAAACCATTTCCTAACAAAATAACTTATTACCCGAACCTGATAAATACAATTCAAGCATAAAAGAGAACACTTATACGTTTTATATGTGTTTCCATTAGACATTTCATTAATCAGTTGTTCTGCGGCATTCATTATAAACATACTATACATATTTCAGGGTGCTTTGATATGTTTTACGTTCTCATTACGCTACTGTATTAAACTCAACTCATGACCAACTATATATTCAACCTTCTAGTAAATAATTTTTCACCAAGACAGGTTTTCAATAACCAAAACTATTACCCGAATGGATACGACTCTAACCATGGCTCTTTAAATCCATCCAGAGGTGCTACTATGTACCTGGATGTAGACACTTGACTTCTCAATTACGAAACATATGCAAATACCAAAAAATCAGAACACATTTTATAGATGAAGAGAATTTGCCAAACTATGTATATTGTGCCGGGGCTCTTTCCTAATTATGCCCAACAAATATTACACGTGTGTGACAATGGAACCTAATGGTGCGTTTGGTTCAATGTAACCTAAATGAATTTTACTTTGATGTTAACTATGCGATACCCATATCCGTCTCTCTTAAATTATTCAACAAAATAAAAGAATGGTCACACTAACTTAGCAAGCCCAAAAAACAGGCGACCAATAGCCGAATGAAGACTCAACCCAAGCCTGCCCCATTTTTCGTGACGCGTGATGCGCATTTTTTCACCTAGATTTACAGAAAGGAAAAACAAAAACAACTTTTCACACAACTAAAAGCCGGTTCAACCGCCAATGGTATCGCAACTCGAGCTTAACTAAAGTTGAAGAACGTAGACGCGTAGTATTTGTTTGTGTACTGTAGTAACTGCTGCATTGCTCAGTGGCAATACCTGCTAAGAAAACAAATTGTATGTAAAAGAAGTTAGTTGCGGACAGAAGATGTAGACCATGTGATAAGTTGTACGGCTAGTTTGACGCTTTGTAAATATGGTTTTGTGTAAGTTACCTTGAGCCTCAGGGTGTATATGTTGACCTCTTCCATAAGGGATGCTGCCATGTTGTCCCATTAACACTTGGTAGAAAAGCCAATAGCATAGCGTAAATGGAACCTATAATTTGAGCTAGCTAACATAACGTGAATAGAAGTAAATACACAAACCTTGGTTAGGGTCATTTTGCGTACTGTTGAAGGTAGCACTCAAGCTCCACTATTTACTCATTCTTCCTCTTCCATCATCCCCTCCTTCCATAACCAAAGCTCAAATCTTTGAAAGAAAGAAACAAACATAACCCAAAGTTACATTCTTTTACAACTTACTCATTTTTCAAAATTTTGATCAATACCAAATAGTAACAATCAAATCAAGGACTCCTAGTTACCCACATAAATTATGAAAGTTTGAAACCAAATTTTGATATTCAATATTAGGAATCCCAAAAATCGAAAACTAAAATTAAACTCCAGAATTACATACCTAATATTTTAAGGCGGTGATAACAAAGCTCCAGTATAGGTCCGGTTTAATGATTTTGGTAATCTTACGACACAAAAACACGAAATTGAAACCCCTAATCCTGCATATCGATCAACCATTAAGGAATGTTGAACATAGGCACAAATTAACATATAATAATAAAACTTATGAAAAAAAAACTTTTGATATATCCGAGGAGGATGAAGCGGTGGCATCGAGTAAAAGGATGAAGTCGGTGGGCAGGATATTTCTCTCTTTGATAAATGCAATACTATATGACGAAGCGATAACATATCTGTGAATTTGAGACTGAGAGAGAAGTTTCTAGCTGAAAGAGAAAGATCTAGAGAGGTATTTGAGATGGTGGATGTGTGTTGACGGTGGATATATGTATCTGACCAAGATTAAACAAAATTATGAAAAAAATGGGCTGGAGCAAACCAGCAAAAGAACATGCCACATTAAGCCCACGAAAAAAATGCAGGCTTTTGTCCTCATCCTTCATGCTCTTTAGTATATAGTTAAATGTCAAATTGTCATTAAAAAATACATATGATATTTAGACCTTGACAGTTGCGAGGGTTACAAAATGTCTATTAATTTGGCCGCCTTTGGCCTGTTTTGGCTGGGTGTGACCTTTTTTGACCGTGTTTGACTTTTTTGCCCGGGTTTGACCTTTATTGGCCGGGTTTGGTCCGTTTTTGACAGGGTTTGGCCTTTTTTGGCCGGGTTTGGCCTCTTTTTTGCCGGTTGACCCGTTTATGGCCAAGTTTGACCTTTTTGGCCGGGTTTTACCTTTTCTTGCCTGGTTTGGCCTTTTCCGACCGGGTCTGGCTCGTTTTTGGTCGTTTTTGACTTTTATTGGCCGGGTTTTGTCCGTTTTTGGCCGGGTTCGGCTTTTATTGGCCGGTTTTGGCTCATTTTTTCCCGGGTTTGACCCTTTTTAGCCGGGATTAACCTTTATTTGCCGGGTTTGGTCCATTTTGGGCGGGTTTGGCCCTTTTGACCGGGTTTGGCCGGTTTTTGACCATGTTTGGCCGAGTTTGGCCTGTTTTTGTCGGGATTGGTCCGTTTTTGACCGGGTGTGGCCCGTTTTTGGGCGGGTTTTGTTCTTTTTAGGCCGGATTTCTGTTGTGGCATGTTTTTTGGCGGTTTTTGCCCCTTTTTTGGCCGGGTTTGACCTTTTTGGCTGGGTTTGACCCCTTTTGGGTGGGCTTGAGCCTCTTTGGCTAGGTTTGGCGTGTTTTGGCCCGGTTTGACTCTTTTTGGCTGGGTTTGGCCCGATGTGGCCGGGTTTGAATGAAATAGTTGTGCATGTAGTCAAAGTAATTTTGAACGGCTAAAATAAGCTACAATTTTGCAAGGTTTGATAAATGCCCCATTAGTCTACTACTCTTCGTTTTTAGGACCATATTTGTGTTGTTCGTGTTGCCTGTGATTAGCCTGGGCCGCAACAGTAGGAGTGTCGATTGGTTCTTTGTCTAATCGTGTTAATCCTTTGTAGCTGATATATGAGAGAAGTTGGAAGGCTAGGAGGACAATGGTTAGCATAAATATAAATATGGAACCACTTTTACAATTACTTTACATCTATAATGAACTAGATTTAGCTAATGAGTGCCCTCTGATCAAGTTCAAATTTAATTAGTGTTGCTACTTGCTGGACACTTTTGGGTTACAAAAACGACTTTACATTCCTCCAAAATCTGTGAAGCTGTCAAATACCAGGACTAGGGTTGCTTTGCTAAGAAATATATGATGGAATTTCTCAACAAATTTTCAAGGCTGGAAAAATGTGTGGAGCGATTCGGGTTGGTTCACCTCTTGGTCAAAACGTGTCACGGGTCAAATGAGCGAGGGGTCAAGCAGGACATTCTAAAAATATGACCAATCATGTCCGTTTGACCCGTTACATTTTCACTAACATATGTTTCCTTTCTTCTTAAGTGGTGCAATTGTGTAACTCTAGTAGGTAACACATATTTAATACTTT
>BQNB010159124.1:0-14946 GCA_026074375.1 Tanacetum coccineum | reverse complement strand
TACAATATTTTTGTTATAGCAGGTGGGTAAGCTGCTATGGAGCATGTGGGTAAGTCATGAGGTGCATGATTGCAATGGAAAGTTCTAAACTGGGTCATTTTGCAAGATTATGGGTCGCGGGTCATTTAGGGCTTATTTAGGGTTTTCAAGCTTGTAATTCGTGTACATTTGATCAATAATGATGGATTAATGTTTGTAAGGATTGTATTAAGGATTAATAACAAGAATTGATAGGTGGTTCGGGTTTAAAATGGGCGAAAACGAGTAAACGGGTCCAAAGTTCCAATTAGGGCACAATTAGGGTTTCTTGGATTCAATTTACATATAGTTGAAGTAAAATGATGAAATGATGATTGTATATGATTGATAATGTTGTAATTTAAGTTATTACAACTTATTTGAGTATTCGTTTAGGTTTACAATGGATAAAAACGAAGAAACGGGTCATAGTGTAGTATTTAGCTCGGGTTAGGGTTTCTGACTTTTAAATTAGGGTTTTAAGAGTAAAAATGTGTATTAAAGTTTATGAATAGAATAATTAGGGTTTACACATTGTATATTAAGTGTATTAGCTTGTACACAAGTGATGGTGAAGAAATTAGAATGAAAATGGAGGTAAAACGGTTATTTTAGATGTCATGCTTAATGACTTGTACATTGTGCTTTGAAAACTTGTACTTGACTTGAAGGGAGTTTATATTTCAAATGAAATGTTATATTACTTGTATATATGCTTTAGTAGCTTGTACATTCACTTTAGATATTAAATCTTCATGGAGTTAGGGTTTAGAGGTATACGATAACAGTTTAAAGCCCGTTTTGATATAATGTTGCGAATGGTACATTATAGGAATAATGTACTTTGTAATAAGGATATGATGATATTGACTTGACATATTGTGATGTTTGCTTGACATATATGAAGACAGGATGGCCATAGATAGGTTGCGTGAGCTTGTCTACTTTAGTTATGCAAGTTACCTTGCTTAATGAGATATTGACAATGCAAGTAATGTAATAAAGCGAAAAATTTCCCCGTACAATTGTGATCATAGTAAAATAGGTTGATGAAAATTCTTGGGTTGTTATAAAAGTCGCTCTCATAAAGGTTTTAAAGTCACACAAGCAAGCCATTGCTTGGAAATTATCTGACATTAAGGGTATTAACCCAGAATTTTATACTCACAAGATTCTTATGGAAGAGGACTACAAACCGGCGGTCCAACACTAAAGAAGGGTCAATCCTAAAATCTACGAGGTAATAAAAAAGGAGGTTCTTAAACTCCTTGATGCAGGATTAATTTACCCTATCTCGGACAGTCCTTGGGTAAGCCTCGTGCATTGTGTGTCGAAAAAGGGTGGCTTTACCGTTGTTGAAAATGATGAAAACGAGTTAATTCCTACTCGATTGGTTACGGGATGGCGTGTATGCATTGACTACCGAAAGTTAAATGACGCCACCCGTAAAGACCACTTTCCATTGCCCTTTATGGACCAAATGCTTGAGAGACTAGCGGGAAATGAATACTATTGTTTTCTCGACGGTTTCTCGGGTTACTTTCAAATTCCCATCGACCCTCAAGATCAGGAAAAAACCACATTCACGTGTCCTTATGGAACGTTCGCCTATCGCCGCATGCCTTTTGGCTTATGCAATGCACCGGGCACGTTCCAAAGGTGTATGATGGCTATTTTTCATGATATGATTGAAAAAACGATGGAAGTATTTATGGACGACTTCTCGGTCTTTAGGAATTCATTCGAAACTTGCCTCTCCCATTTGGACAAGATGCTTAAACGGTGTGAAGACACCAATCTTTGTCTAAATTGGGAAAAGAGTCACTTTATGGTCAAGGAAGGAATTGTCCTTGGCCATAAGATTTCCAAGAACGGGATTGAGGTTGATAAGGCTAAAGTTGATGTTATTGCTAAGCTACCTCATCCCACCACCGTCAAAGGAATTCGGAGTTTTCTTGGTCACGCCGGGTTTTATCATAGATTTATTCAAGATTTCTCAAAAATAGCCCGACCGATGACCCATCTTCTTGAAAAAGATACTCTGTTCTTCTTCTCCAAAGAGTGTATTGAAGCTTTTCAAACACTTAAGAAAAAAATTGACCGAAGCACCAATATTAGTTGCCCCCGATTGGGACCTACCTTTTGAGCTCATGTGTGACGCGAGTGATTTTGCAATAGGTGCAGTCTTGGGGCAACGAAAAACAAAACATTTTCAGCCTATACACTATGCAAGCAAAACTATGACCGATGCTCAAGCTCATTACACCACGACGGAGAAAGAATTACTTGCCGTGGTGTATGCTTTCGAGAAATTCCGGTCCTATTTAGTCTTGTCAAAAAGCATAGTGTATACGGATCATTCGGCTCTAAAATATCTTTTTGCAAAACAAGATGCAAAGCCGAGATTGCTCCGGTGGGTTCTCCTCCTTCAAGAATTTGATATCATCATCCGTGATAAAAAAAAGGAGCCGAGAACCTCGCGGCCGACCATTTATCCCAATTAGAGAATCCTCACCAAAGTGTTCTCGATAAAAAGGAAATAAATGAAACGTTTCTTCTTGAAACACTTAGTATGGTATCTTTTCGTGGTGATTCTAGTACATCTTGGTTTGCCGATTTTGCTAATTACCATGCGGGGAACTTTGTTGTTAAAGGGATGTCATCCCAACAAAAGAACAAATTCTTCAAAGACGTGAATCATTACTTTTGGGACGACCCCTTTTTGTTTAAAATCTGTGCGGATCAAGTCATCCGGCGGTGTGTTCACAGCCAAGAAGCCATTGATATTCTTAAGGCTTGCCACAATGGACCCACCAGGGCACATCATGGCCCGAACTACACCGCCAAAAAGGTGTTTGACTCCTGTTTTTATTGGCCCACAATTTATCGTGATGCCCATGACTTAGGTGTTGTTTGTTTATTAATAGGCTCTGAATCTGAATCTGATTCGCACATCTGAATCTAAATATTCGGTAGAAAAGTCTGAATCTGAATCCCATCTTAATCTGAATAAGTGGTCAAGAAGTCTGAATCTAAATGAAATAAAACTGTTTGTTTTGGTAAAAATGTATAAATGTGTTAAACAATAGTTTTCACAATTTAAATATAAAATGATTGCATTCGCACAAAAAATAATTTTTATTAAATAAATTTTTTTTTATAATATAATCAATTTAAAGTTAAAGTATTTAAAAACATGCAATCTCATGTTTATTCGACAAAAATAAACATATTAGAGTTTAAATTGAACTTTTAAAACGATTAACTAAATGAGTCACGTTAGAATTAAGATGTATGAGTCCATTCAAAGAAGGCGATTACAACTGACTTCGCCTTCAAGGCATCGAAGACATGTTGCTTCTCCTTGTTCAAGGCAAGCTGACAAATCTCAATATTAAGGAACATCTAGCTTTGGGTGTTTCACTGCGAATGTTTACAACAAGCATTGTCATCAGAAGGCGTGTTAAAGATCTTCAATTGGGCATCGAAAGTTATCAAAAGAAGCTCAACCTCACAAATTCGGATATGTACAGATCAGATCTCAAACGAAAGATACCATATACAACATACTCCAATCCCAAAGGCTTCATATATCAGAATAAAGACAAGAAGAACATATTGATGCGTATTGATAAACTCCACAAGTTTAGTGACGGTACCACTCAACGATGTTCGATCTGCTCTTGATGACATTCTGAAGCGAATCCGTATGGAGTACTTGCCACAGACAGTATGGAGAAATGTAGACAGGGAAAGAGCAAGAGCTATGATCTAGGCTATTGATCGACAACTCAGGAACATAAGGTTAATGAGGAGCCTGGAAAAATTCATTGGTATGAGACTGTACGGGGGAGACCTTCGACTGCTGGAAAGGACCATATGATTTATCATATGATGTCCTCATCATAACAGGTCAAACCTAGTACATAATAAAAACTTGTGAATTTGTATATATGTAGTGTAGACTTTATGGTAATATTAAGAAGTGCTCGAGTACAAAATTTTTAAGAATTTCTCAGTAAATTTAAATTTTTTCAAATTATTGTACTCAGCACTGTCTTATATACCCTCAAATATTGAGGGGGAGCATTAAAATGTTCCTAATAGATATTGTGTAACATTTTGTCCCCGAATGTTTAATCAATTGATATCCAAAATATCAAGGGATTAACATTTTGGATAAGGGGAGAAAATGTGATTAAACTATGATTAAAATGAACCTAAGTTGTATTGAAATGTGATCATATAAAATGGACTCAATGCACTCTATACTTAGCATGTACTACGATTACGGTGCACATGTTAAGGGGGAGTTTTTAGTGATGATGAAATACTTTCAAATATGTAAATTTTTTGATAATTATATCAAACACTTTGATTGAATTTTTTAATGTTTTGGAAAAATTTTGCATGGAAATACCCAAAAGACTCTTGTACTTAATATTTATAGAGGTATTAAGGTGGTTAGGCAAGGTATTCAAGTCCCATGACACCAGCAGAATCGAGGGTTATACCCAGGGATATACACTAGATAGTGTAGAACTTCCTTAGGGTATGATACTAAAAATGAGGAAAAAAGTGAGAATCAAGAAATATGACGACTAAGTTGGAGCTAACATTGGAACAAAACAACAAGGTGTTAGTTATGAAGTCTCGGTTAAGCATTGAAGGGGTTTAAAGAATGGAAAAAGAAAATGTAAGGATAAAGGGGTTGAGGAAAGAAAGAAGCCCCTCCTTACACTTAAGGCAGAAAACCGGGTCATTACATAATATTTCAGAAACACTTAGTTGTTGTCTTGACATTGAAGACAGTCTTGGACCCAGTGACGCTTGCACAGCCCTCCCTTAGCCATCAAGGTCTTCAACAGATATTGTTTCCTTTCTCATAGAGTTTACACAACATTTTATCAATCTTTCTCATCTGAGTTAGTTGATATTGGAAAAATGGTGGCAGTTGCTCCAGCCCTCCGATCACTAAAAATAAATGTGCACTATTGAGTCTAGAGCCAAAAGAGATCATCCATAAATCTCATTAGGACACTTGTCAATTATGATGTGCTAAGTCACACAATGTGAATAACAAGATATATATTAAGAGTCCTACGCATTATCCTTGTGATTTTGCCAGAACATATGAGTGATACTTAAGTATTCACAGTGAAGATGGAAATCCTGCTTGAGCCAACATCAAACAAGCTCATGGTAGATGACTTGTGCGATTATTTATGAATCAAACTTGTGACAACTAGAAAGAAACGATGGTGCGATTCTACAAGAATCAAACTTGTTCCAGTATATGAATTGATGATTGATGATGAATTTTTGAAATGATTAACACTCTCGATGTGTCACAAAACCACTTTAGCAAGTAACACGTCGATTGATTTTCAAATTAATTTTTTATTTCAATTAGTGAGATAGTAACTCGCTGGTTCACTCTTATGTGATGTTGCTTGAGATGTTCCGATAATGAGGAACTGCTGGGGGGGAGTTTATGATTGAATCTAATACATATCGTGTTAGGAAAGTTCAATATACAGATGGAAATCCTCTCAAGGAGATTCTTCTTAAAACTGAATCTACCTGATCACAGGTCGATCCTCACGGATTCGAAGGTTACTCCAACCAAACACGGGCAAATGACAAAGCCATATTCGTCCCCCAGATTTATTGCTAACTGTTTTATTTCAGGAATATATAAAGATGGACATGGAGGTACCTGATTCCAGCTGATTCACAGATTCATAGCCACATGCTCATACCCGACCGACAAATATAAAGACATCATGAAAGCTCAAGTACATGTTTCAAGACTTCCGCTACTCTGATACCGTACATCTTTCTTGAAGTGACGAAGTATTAAAGTCAAAGAATTTCAAAGAAGTTTCCGTCAATTTGATACCAAACATCGTTCTAGAAGTGACAAAGTGTTAAAGTTAAAGAACCTCAAGAAAGATGCATTATTAAAGCTTTTCAAGTTAACATATCAAGAAAGGTATGAGCATGTCGGTCCAGAAGTTACAAGTTCACAGATGGATAGTTTCAAGATGTGAATGAGATTATGCTTGGTTGATGATCTCAAGGTGTTCAACATCACATTATCACATACAAGTCAAGATAAATGAACAAGCTCAAGCCTAAAATCAATGATCACTACATCAATTCACAAGTTAATGACTGAAGTTAAAGACTACAAGCTCAAGACAAAAGTTAAAGCATAGTATGCTAGGATTAAATCTTTGTAAATTGGAGTGACCTCCCTTAGGGGGAGATTGTTAGAAACACAAAAAGTATCGGTCACTTCCAATAATAGATAGTCAAAGCCCGTAGTTAGTCAAATGTAATATTATGAATCTAATTAGGCCAAAAGGCCCATGGAAAGCCCACATGCTCTCCATGGCCGGTCATACTTAGGGTATAAATACCCTCTCCATGCCTTGGAGAGGGTGTTGGTTGTTCATTATTTCACACACATAATACAAGTTTTCTCTTATGTTTCTTTTTCTCTCTAAAATGTCCATCCAACCACTCTCTCTCTAAAACCACCTCCTTCCTCTTTCCATGTATGTTATTTGATTGATCTTCATGAAGTCTCGTGAGGGTTTCCAGGGAACATACCCATAAAGTTCATTTAGGTATACAAGGTTTAACAAAGTGTTAAAATCTTTATTATAGGGTTTTTCAGAAAGTGGTTAAGGCGTAACTCCGGTGGTTTACACCGTAATCATGGTGGTAATTTATAATTTTATTTATAGTTTATGCGTAAACCATAAAGGTTTACGTCGTAATTGAATAGGTTACGGTGTAACCATGTATGTTACGCCGTAACTGCTGCTAAATCAACAAATTTACCACAAAATTACGGTTTGAGTTGGTCTCGAAAATTGCCTCCTAGCTGTTGGAACGTGTAAAACAAAGTAGAACATGCAAACCAACTAATGTGCGGAAAATTAATTTTATTGATAAAAAGACGGGTTGTCTCCCGACAATCACTTTTGTTTATTAACGAGTCTTTAAGTTAGACTCATGCCCACTTTACGTTTTGTCGTGGGTATCTTTTCCTTGGTTCATTTCTTGTCAGATCATTTTTTTTTTTTTTGATAGTGATTTTGTCTTCCTCCTACCGTGATAAGGTGTCTTTTTATTTCATTGGTAACACAAATGAAGCTATTCCCATTATTAAACGAATATCTTTGGTTACTTTAAAAGTTTCCAAGTAAACCATAGGTGGATCATATTTCTTATCTCTATTTTCCTATTTTTCGTCCTCTTCTAACCAATAATCGTACCACCATTCTTTGGCCTTACCTTGGATATTCTTACAGTTTTCCCATATCGTTTCAAGAATATGGCCCTTCTTTCCAATTCCTAATTCATATTCATCGGCTAGTTGCTCGATTTCAAGATCAAACACCCACTTATAATCATCAAAGCTTCTTTCCATTGGGTCTTTATCAGGATCCAATGCCTCTTCGAAATAATCGATGACCCAAGATTTCAACAAGGCCTTCTTTACCAATTCGTTCACATTTGTGTGTCCCACTTTAACTATCATCTATTCTCTTAAGGTGTTAGTCCCTAGGCCTAGGTTTGTTATCATGTGAATTTTCTTTATACCATTCCGCATAACTTTGTCCCCAAGTTAAGTCATTCAGCTGACAACCTTCATATCTGACTAATAAGAAATCGGGAAATGATAGTCCTACCCCTTTCATATTTTTTCTTTCACTATTATGGTTATAGTACTAAATTCTTAAATTCCTAGCCCTAGTTCTTTTGTAGATTTCGACCCCTCCGTCGCAAATACTCTTGTCGGGGTCACAGTTGGGCCACATCATCACCTTTCCATTGTAAGTTTGCACAATAGGTTTACAAAAATGTTTGATAGGAATGTATTCGTCAAGCCTTAATTTCTTTTTAACCTGTTGTTCTTGCCGATCCTGCGAATTATCTGATTTTAATGATTTCGAAGATGGGTTTCCTGCAGGGCAACTAGGTCCATCATTACTGATTGAATTCATCATAAGGATTTTTTCCATAGGGATCATAAAGTTATGGTCTTTTTCTCCATGTTAAAAATAATCCTATCGTTACCTACCCCAAGTGTATATTTTCCTTGTTAAAAAACATGGAATTTTGGCATGAATGGTAGCTAGAAAGGGTTTGCCGAAGATAATAGTTTCATTAGGGGTTTTATTAATGATCACAAAATCAGAAGGGAATAGGAATTTATCAATTCCTACTAGAATGTTTTCGACCGCCCCTAATGGTGCCTTTTTCGTCATATTAGCCATTTTTATAAGCATATTGGTTTTCTTAAGGTTGGTCAGCTTCAAGAATTCAAATATACCCCTAGGCATGACATTTACACTAGCCCCTAAATCGGCCATAGCATAAAAGTTAAAATCACCAATAGTGCAAGGAAGTGTGAAATTCCCCGGATTTTGCTCCTTAGGCGGTAATTTGCACTATAGGACCTCAGTTGTCCTTTCTTCATTATTTTGAGCTACCTGAGAGACAGAATCAAAAAGAAAAGATACTCCATGGAGATTGTTAAGCTTACTTGACGAGGTAGGTATATTTGGCGTCTCATGATCAGCATTAACCACCTTGCATTACCTGGTAGACGAGCTTAGAGCTCCATTGGTTGTCCTAGACTGGCGTTCCTTGGTTAATTGCTCGATAGGTTTCTAGATTTTTAAGAGAGGCGCTCGGGTTCCTAGCGTTAATCTTCGTATTTTCTTGGAGTTTCTTAATCCATTCATCCATTTTGGCGCTTCTTTGTGCTGATTCTTCCTGATGCTTATTATTAAGCTCTTCTAAGTTTGGTCTCTTCTCTCGATAAGGTGGTCGATTATCTATACGAGTGTAGTATCTAGGTGGACCTACACGAAACTTGGCTCTATTACTTCCGTTGAAAGGAGCGGGGCGTCCAAATTCACCATACTTGACCTCTTCTAATGGTTTGACTTCCTCGTTGAGAGGACATTATTTGTCAACGTGAGGTCCTTTACAGATTTGACATCCAACTTAGATCGCATGAACATTTTCTTTCAGCTTCTTCATATCGCGTCCCAAGTTATCCAGTTTACTTTCGATTGCAGCAAGTCCATTAGTACTATTGTTGCTGCTAACGTTCCTGCTTGATGTCCCATCATGCCACTTTTGAGAGTGGTCAACTGATCAATTTCCCTTTACTATATATACATATAAGTAAATATATAAATATATAATAATGAGAATCAAAAATTCAATTATAGTAATCCGGGAGTATGATTCCGGGTCCGTTATCCCCACGAAGATTGCAAATTAAAAGGTCGAGAGTCGTTTGTAAGATTTGATGCTTGAATGGAATAAGATTATGATTGGTTGCCTAAAACTACGAGAAAAATTAAGGCAAAAACTTAAAAACAATTAAGGTAAGACAAATTTTAACTAAAAACGCAAAACGAAAATCCTAAACGGGACCTAAAAACCCTAAATTATCAAAATTAAGTCCTAAAATGATCTTTTTGGTTTTTATAAGTCTTAATTAACTAAAAAGCTAGAACAAAGAAAACTAGACTAAAAACGAAGGAGATTTAAGCTTAAAAACACTAAAAACATGAACGGGATTCAATCCCGTTCTTTAAAAAAACAAAATTTTGCAATTTTAACCCTACGAAAGTAAATCTAATTTTCCTAAGTCCTAAATGTTAAAAGAAAATTTTTAAAAAAGAATTATACTTTTTTTGACTTTTTTATAATTTTTATGAATTAAAAACGATTTTAATAAAATTAAATGTTTAAAAATACTAAACAATTTATAAAAAAAACTGGAAAAATCATAAAAGTAAGCTTGGATCAGTGGAGGAGTCTAATAAATAGGGTTGGGAAAAACAGCTTATCGATAAGCTGTGAAATAAGCTAAAATGGCTTATAAGCTAAAAGTCCAAATAATGTATTATAAAAGATTAATTGCGCAAAGAGAAAACGAAAAGACCCCATGGCAAGTGGTAGAGAGTGTGTGTAAAAAACGTTTGGTTGAATAGGGGTGAGGTCTCGGGTTCGAGTCCTGCTCACCCTTGACTTCCCTCAATTCCTAAATGTTTTTACATGCTATTTTTTACAACTTTTTAGAGGGCTAAAAAATAAGCAACTTTTACAAAACAACTTTTTTTATAAACAAAAAATAAGCACAAATAAGCTGTTAAAAGTGATAGCATAAGTAAAACACTACTAAACATAAAAATGACTAATGTTGGGCTTTTTAAGCTCAAATAAGCAAACCAAAAAGAGGAATAAGCTAAGACAGATAAAACGGCATATCTAATAGCATTAGGAACAAAAATAGCAAAACAACAATAAGCTAGAATGGCATTATAATCAAAAAGCTTTAAAAGCTTAGAATTTTAAGCAAATAAGCAAAATAAGCTCAACTAAGCTCGAAACTAAGAGAATAAGCTTAAAATGGGTTAATTAACATAATAAGTCTAAAATAAACCTAGAATAAGCAAAATAATAAGCTAATAAGCCTAAACAAGCAAATTAGTTTTTTGGCCAAACTGATAAGCAAAAAGGCCAAGAGGGACTTTTCTAGCTTAAAAATAAGCTAGCAAAAGGATCCTTATGGCTTAGTGGCTTATACCACTAAGAAAAATGGCCAAAAAGCTACAATAAGAAACAAAGAAAAAGCATTTTGAAATTCAAATTAGCATTTAAAAATCTTTCTGAAGGGCTATCCACACTGATTCAACAGACTTAAACAAATTTTTTGTAACTTTTGCAATCTTACAAAAACCCACACTTTTGAGCTTAAAATATAAGCACACAAACAGATCCCTTATGGGGGGGGGGGAAACTATATAAACCTACAAACAGATTAACTTTAGACCTACAAAGACACAAAAACGACACTCAAAAGCATTTTGAAATTAACGATAAGCAACATAAGCATTTAAAAAGCAATTCTTATTTTTTTGTTACACTTAACCTTTTGACGTTTTTTTGCAAAACTTAAGAATAACAATTGCAGGCTTTAGAGCTTTGTTTCTAACCTCTTTTAACACATTCATAAACACAAAAACAACACAAAAACAACATAAAAACAACAATAAGCTAAAGCACAATCAAATAAGTAACTAAAATATGCTATAACTTAACAGATTCAAACAATGAACTCTTAAAACCTTAATTTTGAGTTTTAATACTTAAAAACTTTTAACAACTGATATTTATAATGATTTCAAGTTAAAACATAAGGTGGACCAAAGATTAACTCATTTTGTGACCCGTTTTGACCTTCAAACTCAGTTAAAACAAACACCCTTTTAAAAAACTAATTTTAACTTTTTAACTTGATTCAAACTGTTTTAAGCTAAAACTTTTAAAAACCAGATGTTAACTAAGTAAAACAAGCTATATTAAGCAAATCTTAAGAACAAATAAGCACTTAAATAAGATGAGATAGATTATGCAATTATAAGCTAAAATAGACAGAAATTTAAGAAAACTTAAAACTATGGCTTCTAAATACTAAACAAGAATTTTAAGCAATAAACATATAATTATGCTGTAGTTAAGCATAAAATAAGCATAAATAAGCAGTAAATAAGCAATGCTACAGTGAAATAAGCTAAAAACTTAGAAAAAAAGAAACTTACAAAGGCCCTTGCTTAAAACAGGGCAAATGAGCTCAAAAGAGCTTATCTACTAGCTCTAGCTTGTATAAAACAAGGCATGTAAAACCATAAGCTTTCCATTGTAAGCTTATCATCCATTTGAGCTTTTTGAGTGATTTTTAGTGAACTAAGACTTAAGCTTTATAAGTTATGGAAAAACTTACAATGCTTAAGTTAACAATTTAAGAAAGTTGTAAAAAGAGCTTTTATGAGCTTGTGAAACAGTTTTAAAACATAATAAACTTTAACTTAGAAACAAGATTATAACATAAAAACTCAATTTTTCATTAAACTTTATAAATCAGTATAAGGCTTAAAAAAAGTTACAATAAACTAGAAAATATTAAAATATAAACTGAAAACTAAAAAGCTAGATAAAAAGACTAAGTGCCTCAATGGCTTACAAAGGAGCCTATTTATACTAATTGAAGGAAGGTTCTAGGAGGTGTGCTTTCTTTGTGAGAGCTCTTGCAGGTGTGCTTGTTATGTGAGAGAGGTCTTAAATCAATCTTAGCCCTCCATTTTGAGTAGTCCCCAAGCTTAATGATCTTGGCCCTTCGTCTTTTTGTCTTGATTCCTAGACGAATAAGGATGCAAAGGATTGCCAAGGTGGCAATAAGGGGAGGGATAAGGTCGACAAGGGTGAGAAGAAAGGGGAACAGTACCTCTGGTTTTTGGCGGGTTGTGAGGACAGGGTAACTGAAAGGGATGTACAGTGTTCCCGCAATTTTTGAAGTTTGGTAAATTGGCAAAACAAGCCCCTGAAAGTGTATAAGTGTGTTGCATATTTAGTCCTTGATGTGTGCAACTTTGGTCCTTGGAGTTTATAAATGTTTACCAAGGACTAACGGGAGTGTTATAAAAGGGTAACGAGAGAACGGAGGTGTTAACAGGAGTGGTGTTGGGCTATTAATGGGCTGGTGTATAGAAAAAAAAGGACTTGGTCTTTTATTTATGGTTTAAGGGTTATAAGATATAAGTGGGCTGACCCGGGCCCACTAGGTGGGTACGGGTGGGCCCACTTTTGGCAATTTAGGTTTTTGGGTTCGGTTTTCGATGCTCTTTCCAAATCCACTTCCCGGGGTTGACTTTGACTTGATTTGACTTTGACTTTTTGTTAACTTCTGGCTTTGACTTGACTTTTCTTTCACGCTTTTTTCGTTCTCGTGCTCGGTTTTGTCGATTTGGCTTCTATTTTTGTCCTTTTCTTGGATATCCATCACCTGCAAAATACAAATGCAAAACATACAAATACAATGTATTTTTGGTACATTTTTAGTCATTTAAGCTCGTTTTTAAAGGTCAAAGGTATGTGTAATTAAACGCATACCAAAATCCCCCATACTAAGATATTGTTGTGTCCTCACGCAATGCTATAAGTAAGCACTTAGAAAACTAAGAATCTCGATCCCCCTCGACAAATTACCTCGAAAAGTAGCTAAGTGTTCATCGAGGGGAATTAAAGAATCAAGAGTTTAGAGAAGCCTCATTTTTACCATTTTTAAGGATATACACTTATTACCACTAATATTTTTGTATTTTTCCTATTTTTTAGTAACTAACTAATTTGACTTTCGTTATTTTCATAACCTTTAGGGATCATAGACAGATGCATTCGATCCGGAGAATGCCTCAAAAAAAGGATAATTTCGTCGTCCCCGACTTTTTACTAGCTCCAAACCAAGCTTAAAACGAAATCACTGTTAAATATCAGTTAAGATGATAACACTACTCATATTTGTAACTTATGAACTTTTCACTCCCGACAATTATTATATCTTAGGTGTATGTGCTATTTTGAATTTCAACCATGGATCAACGTTTTTCCAAAATTCTATGTTTCACGTTCCACCCGAGAATAATGAGTTGGAGGCGAGATCATCTCATGTAGCGACTTTCATCTCGGCACATCCCAACCTTGCGGCTAAGTGACCAGGCTTTTGACACCCCACAGAGACTAGTATCGGGACTCACGGACCTTTGGTTTCAAAAACTCTTAGGTTTTCCATACATACATAGCTTATTTAAAAAAACTTACAATTAAATAGTCAAAGTTATAAAAGCATATTTATATTTAAACAAAATGAGACCTATTTTTTTCACTTCCATACTTAATATTAAACCTAACATTGATGCAATTGTAACCCACGACCTTTTAGAAGGCTACAACATCGGTTGTGAGCCGGCAAGATGCAACAAACTTTTATCAGTCTCGGATTTTTATTCTTACTATGGGCTTTCTTTAGAAGGCTGTAACATCGGTTGTGAGCCGCAAGATACAGCAAACTTTTATCAGCCCACAGTTTATATTTATTACATATTTTTTTATTTTTCATCATTTTTCATATATTTTTTTTAATTATTAACTTTATATAGAGAAGACTTCTTTTTGAAAAATTTAAGTATAAATTTATATATATATATATATATATATATATATATATATATATATTGAGAAGACTTCTTTTTGAAAATTTTTGCTATACACTACATAAAAAATTATTGATTTAAGTTTAATCTCCAAAATCAGCACGTATTATTAATCCGGTTAAGAGCTTATGGGAGAAAAATCCACAAATTACATACATGAGCTCTTAAGATTTCCAAATAATCCTTGTTTAGCATCTCACTCATACTTAACTCTATCATTTTTCGTTCTTCGCGAAAATTCGCGAATGCTTAGCCTAAAAGTTAAGGAACAAGCTAGAGCTCAACACGCTCGATCGAGTCAAAATTTATTCTCATTCTACCCAGCAGGAAAGTCAAAATTGTGACAAAACACTTATTTTATTTTTGAAAAATTTTAAATTTTTTCATTTTTTTGAATTTTTAGTGGTAAAAACGGGATTACGTGAAAACAACGACTGCAGGCACAATCAAATCAATAGATCCCCCCCATACTAGATTTAAACATTGTCCTCAATGTTTTAAGAACGGTCTCTACGTAAATCTAAGGCCGTTTATTAGCTATGCTTAAAGATAAACGTTAGTCGATTAGATTAGAATATCGGATTTCCCAAATGAAGCTGAGGATTTGAAGCTCGAGTGATCGAAGGACAAAACCGCGAGCACGAGAGGCTTCAAAAATCCGAGACAATCCTGGACAATCACAAAAAACACAGGCAAACGAGAATGGAAAGAGGCACACCTCCTCACAAAAAAAACTTATTCATTACTACATATAACTAGGGATAAGCATGGGGTGCCTCCCACGAAGCGCTTGTTTAGGGTCACTAAGCTTGACTCAATCCCCGAATTCATTTGTCCT
>BQNB010159123.1:0-14946 GCA_026074375.1 Tanacetum coccineum | reverse complement strand
TTGCAACCCTTGAAAACCCTAATTCAAAATCAAAACCCTAATCTTGCACTTTCTTGTTTAAAGACTTGTAACCCTTAAACCAAACCTTCTAACCACCTTAGGTTATATTAGATATCATGTAGGAATGTGTATAAATGTTACAAATAAAATTTTGTATGGATTTGGTGTTGTTTTGGTTTGAGCCGTGGGTATGTGAACCAAAAGGGAGAGGATTTTATGTTTTTACCTTGGAAATGAGAATTGTACGTGTTTCATTCACTAGATAAGGTATTATATACATCTTGTAGCTAGATGAATATAAGTCTAGGTTCATAAAGCAACATGATGAAGGAAGAGTTGGTCATTTTTCCTAGTGAAAGTCTTGTGAATTAATTAGTTGTTGTATGTACAAGTCAAGTTGCAAGAAAATGAGATATTTCTCTTGGTCTATCACACCAAATCTGGCCATAGGTGGATACATATGATGAAAATTTGTAAATTTTGGTTATTGGGTTTAATTGTGGGTATTTGTTGAAGCGTAGAAAATTTTTGGTGGTTTCGGGAATGCCTAAACGTATTTTATCGCGAAACGTAAACACTTTACGCAACCAATAAAAATAAAATAAACAAAGTTAATAATTATCCTCAAAATAATTACTTAACACTTGCTTGATGTAAACATTTAATTGTTCGATGCCCGTTTACATGAAACGATAATTTTTAGCTTACGTGATTTAACTTAACGATTACGATTTAAAAGCAAACGCGTACAATACTAAAAATAAATAGTGAATTTATTAACATCGTAAATGATCCTAAAACACGAGGTGTTATAGACTCCCCCCGTTAAATGAGCCTTGTCCTCAAGGCTTAAGATGCGGCACTTGACGATGGTGCGGTCTTTGTGAAGAGGTGTGGGTAAAAAAAAATTATATGAAAAGTAACTCCAACGGCTATGAATAGTAGCCCCAACGGCTACTTCCTCTCTTTAAATACCAAATTTTTATCCTCCATTTCTCCATACAACACTTAATCTTTCACTTACATTTTCTCTTATCCAATCCTCAAAAATGTTGCACATCATCACGCTCTTGGCGATGGCGACCGCAATAGCACTCGGCATTTATCTTGCCTACTTCCCATACGAAAAAGGATTTCAGTATTTGGCCTTTATTCTAGCAATTCTCGTGCCCCTCATCGTTCTTGCAATCGGCGTGGATCTCCTTTGCAAGAAATAGATATTATTGCTAGGGAAGGGTTGTAATAAAGCTTGTATTTCCTTTATGTCCTTATGTAATCTTATTTCTAAGATAATAAACGGATGTTGTGGCAACAATTCTATTTGTTATTTTTATTTTTATGTCATTCGAATATTTCGTTACCATGCTTGGTAACTCATTTGCATTCTCCTTTTATGTGCTCTAACTTGAGTGTTCAGGATTTGTGATGTTGGTTTAATATTTATTGTCACGACCAAAGGTCGACTTCTAGCAGGCTTTTTTTTTTGCTTAACGCGTCAGTTATAACATCTTTCTTAGAGTGATAACGACTTTATACCTATGGTGGTATCGTAACTACCAAGCTCTATAGTATTACGTATTCGTCGAAAATGATGAATTGGTATATTCCTTAATGGCGAGTAAACTTGTTAGTCGATCGTCCTAGGGTGACTAGGGATGCGTCTTGACTTTTGGACATAGGATTTTTGTATAAAATGATGTCGACTTTATATAGTACGGTGGTGTAAGAGTTTACTTAGTGATTATTATTGTCAGTTTGGTTTCTCGCGATGATTACATTTTATGAATACGCACGCAGAACTTGATATAAATAGAAAATTGTCTTTTGACAAGAAGTTTTAAGGTGACTACTCTCAGCATAGCATGGTCCTTCCTTAATTATACATAGTTGATCAAGTCATGTATAATTGAGGACTAACGATGCATTGCTCATTTTCGTCAAAATGGCGTTATGATTTCATGATATTCGTGAGAGTAGTTTGCAAGAGTAAATAAGGAATCTAAGTTAATATTGACGAAATTTTTATAATACGATAATTTGATAGATAATTTAAAGTCATTCGTACAACGAACATTTAAGAGAAATACAACGAGAACTCCTAAGGAGATAAAGTTTAAGATAGTTCCAACTTAGGGTTTACTAGGCAAAGCGAGACAACTTTCTCTTTTAAGCTTCAATCTCATCCTCAATGTTGTTAATGTCTTGTTCGGTTTCTCCTCCTCCAAAGGCATACACCATTCCACGTGCTCCAGTACCTTCAGCCTGGTTTCCATGGTTCTGGTTCTTTAGCTCCGGGCAATCACTCCTGTAGTGCCCTGGATTCCCACATTCATAGCAAGTGAGGGTTCTTTGATTCCTAGCGGCAGCAGGATTTCTACAATCCCGGGTCATGTGGCCAATCTTCTTGCAATTCCCGCACTTTACAGTACATGGCCCATTGTGGTGCAGCTTGCACCTGTTGCACAATGGAAGAGTTCCAGCATACTCCTTCCTTTCACCAGTCCCAGCGGCGTAAGCTTGAGCCACATTTTGTCTCTTGGGAGATTGTTGTTGAGCTTGGTTGTTGTTGTCAAGTTTCCTCTTATTCTCAGCTTGACGTTCAGCAAGAGTGCTGATCTTTTTGTCCATCAGTTCAGTTGCCATTTCAATAGCATCCTGCATTGTTTTCGGCCTTGATGCCATAACACTTCCGTGAATCATGTCGGGCAGACCACCGACATATTTCTCAATCTTATCAGACTCCTCAGAAAACATCCTGACACACAACAATGCCAGTTCCTTTTCTACACTCCCGGGTTATGTGGCCAACCTTCTTGCAATTTCCGCCCTTTTCAGTGCATTGCCCATTGTGGTTACCTTCCCACTTTCTCTTGTTGTTAGCATTATCTGCTACCTTGCATTCTTGTTGTTCGGTCTGGCTTATTGACTTACGGGCCATGTTGGTTTTCGTCTCATACATGGCAATAGCCTTGATAGCATTAGCCACACGCTGTGCTATACCCGCTCATTTCCTCAACCACTCATCCCTTGATCAACAGTTGAATCAATTGTTTTTCCTGAAAGTTACAGGGAACAAAATGTATATGAAGTTCATTCAAGGGAAAGTCATGACACTCCGTGATCCCAACCAGTAGGTAAGGTGAGACCACGTTATGCATAGATATAAGATAACCGCAACCATGGCATAAATAAATCCCTATCGTACATAGCTGATCATAAACCAACAACGTAAGTTAATACTTAAACCTTGTTTACATGAGTAAAAGAGTACAAGCTTTTTATTAACACTACTAACCGAGTAATACTCAGTTTATGGAATACAAAATTAGCTACACTGACAAATCTATTTGTCAATGGCCAGGGAGCCTCTCAAGGATTCTAGATGCGAGAACTCTTATGTTATCTTTAAGTGACTCAACATTCTCTGGTGGTGGTAATGAGAAGAAGTGGTAGCAAGCAAACTCGGTAATGCCTGCCTAAGCAAGTGGTGATCGTGGAGTATGGTGTTAAATAGACATCCATATTGTACGGGATTTGGTCTCAAAAGACAAGATGATATGGTGTGGGGAGGTGGGTGATGTAGAAGCAGACTCATTAGTCTTAAATGTCTCTGTATTCTCATCTTGAGGGGACATGATCATTTGTAGGTACAGCAAAAGGGTCGGCCATAGCTAGGTGCTCCTCCTCTTCCCCGTCCTCCTCCTCTTTCTCAACATCATCATCATCGTTGTCATCATCAAATGACTCATTATCATAATTGTCTCATCCCGTCCGGCCAGGATGGAAGCAGGATCCTCCTCAGGGTCCTCCAATGTGTCAACGCGTGCTCCAGCCTCTAGGGCCTGGGTACGCATGATATGCTGAACAACAAGATCATCTGCAGCCTGACGCTGCCACTCGTGGCGACGCACCTCAGTCTCTAATACTGTAACTCGTGCCTCTAATGCCCTGCAGTGAGCCTCAGACCTAGCCAAGGCCTGACGGGTCTCCATACTCTCTTGCTCGTAAGCAAGTCCTCACTCTTCTCCTCACTTCCTCAATTCACAGCTCTCACAATGCACATCCTTCTGGCATCGGATGTCTTGTGCTAAACCTCTAAACTCGCTCTATGCTAAACATCTCCTGGTAAATGTGACCCTCCTATTGAGCCAACTACTAAGGCGGTCATAATCCTCCTATCAGTATTCTCGGGTCTGGTCTCTATAGTGGGGGTCCCTGGCTGTCTCCAGCAGCAGAGCAAACTCTCTCAAATCCTCACACCCAGGTCCCAGGGAGTATAAGTAGTAGTCTCTACCAGGCGTGTGTCAGCCTCGTGAATATCAACTTTGCGGCTAGTAGATTGGTGCAGGAAGAGGGATAAGGTTCTAAGGAGGGGTCCCTGATGGAGTAAGTAAATGGATAAAGGTGATGGTGCTGTAGCTCTCATCTGCCTCATGGCTGCTCTAGTATGTGGGGGTCGGATACGTGGAGCTAAAAAGGATGGTGGTAATGGAGGTATAGGTGCCTCATCCTCAGCTGGCACTAAATCCTCAGGATGCTCAGGCTCAGGAATGTACACTGGTACATGGTCCTCAGGTACATACTCTGGAGAACGTGGTGCCTGCTCCAACAACTGTCGGGCAGCCTCCTCGTAAGGATCCTCAGATGGAATACTCCAAGATCGTGCCTCAGAGTGAACAGAAGTATAGGTAACAGCGGAATCAGCTGACATGACTACAGTGACCACAAAAATGGCTTATAATAGTAAATTATATAAGACCTTATAGCAAGATACATTTATATCATCACAGAAAATTCAATTATGAATGCATCTAGTCCAACCAACTAATGCAACAAGTAGTGTATGCATGGATGTATGCACATGTGTATGTCCCGTGTACAACCCCGTTGTATTAATTCGTTGTTTGAAAACGGTTATAGTCCAGCAAAAACATTTGACCTGGTTCTCTATAACCTTGGCTCTTGATACCAATCTGTAACACCCCCAAATTGGGTCGCAGCGGAATAATGGTCCGGGGCGTGTTACTTCTCAGATCAATAACACAAGATATATATAGAACGACCAAAAAGTCGTTTGAAAACGATACATTGGATTTAACAAAGTAATTGTTACATAAGCCCGAAGCTTAACTTGTTCACTTGATCAAAATACAAAGGATTTTCCACCATAACCAGATACAAAATGAATGCGACAAAATCTTTTAATGCCTGACATCCAATCAAAACCACCAATGTATCCCTGGCACCTCGTGCCTATTGATCCCCTGAAAATATTGCTTTAAAACGTCAACATAATGTTTGGTGAATTCATAGGTTTGAATAAATCATAATTGTATAACACAAGAGTTCCCAAGTGTATGATAATGCAACAGATTGCAGACAACGTTATAAATGTACTTACGTTGCTCTAAAGCTCATGACACTGAAGCTTGACGTGTAAATGAGTACCAATTAATGGCCTCAATGCCCGTGGTGAGTTCTAACCCGCAACATTCCTAAACTTCGACATGTGTATGCGTCGTTTTTTCAGTGATAGCTAATCCCCGAACGGGGTGTCAAACCCAAAAGATCTATTCATAACATTCCACTCTCAACAGTCCTTAAAGTGACAGTTTACATGATAATGGCTTATATAAGGGTGATCGCTACTTTTAGCAACACGTATATCATAACATGAAACTTAACCACTTGTTCCAAATGTAATGCATTGCATGGTTTTCACCCCAAAAACTTTTGTAAAACAAAAGCATGTAAAACGTGGGGCAATGAACTCACATTGAGTGAGTATGCCAGTATATCACAAAGTAACGCCCACGCGAATTGAACAACTGCAGACCTAGATTTAAATCAAGGTCGTAATAATTACAATCACATTAAGTACGCCTACCATGCAAATGTCTATATAGCTAATCCACCATCTAATTGTTTAAGTTACAAACATGTTTTTAAAATAAAAACGTTTATAAACATACTTTTGGTAAAATCGTCATAACTTTCATGTTTCTAATCCGTTTCTTACGTTTCTTATGCCCATATTTTTGTATTAAGACGAGTTATCATAATTTGACATTTTCTGTATTTTGACCCTTTGGTGAACAGTAACTTTTACTGTTCACAAGAGACGTAAGTTTTTTATTTAAATACGTATTTGTTGTCGTAAAACCCGTAATGTCGTTTGTTTTATTCGTTATAGCTCGTTTTTAACGATTTCTTTCGAGCACGTTTCCTCGAAATTGGAATTCTATATATTTATGAGGGTTACAAAAAATAACTTTCTGTCATGAATAGTAACTTTTGATAAAAAAAGTTTTATAAAAGTATTAATGCCCGTAAAACTTACGAAATTCCATAACTCGTTCGTTTATTTATTGAAAAATTACGATATTATCATTTTGGAATCCTAAAAATATGTATAATTTGTAAAAATATCAACCACTTGCTGTTTATACAAGTTTTATAAAATGTTTTTTATTTAAAAAAAAATCCTTTACGACTCCGTTTTAATAGCGTATAACTCTCGTTTTAACAGTAACTTGTTTTCCCGTATTAATCCGTTTTGACAAAGTTTCTTACCTTTCGGAATCATCAGTGAAATATATTATCTTATTAAAAACATGATTATAAGTAGGTCTTATACAAAATTTTGGAGCAAGACATGTTGGTGTTTGTTTGATAAGTCCATTTTCCAACCTTTGTGTTCATACTCTTCAATTTTGTAATCCACCACATGTCTTATATATCATATATGTTATATATCATACATATATTAGAGTCCATTTGTCCATAATAGTCCTCATATGTCCAAGTCCATATTATACTTTTAACCCTTAACTTTCATAATTAACCTTTTTATCCAAGTTTATACTTAGTACTTTACTATATAAACCATAAGTGGTAACAAGTGTATCTCTTCCGCACAAGACATTAATTTAGTGTTCTAATAAACATGGGGATTAGAAGTCCATAATCCAATATTGACTAAGTCATTTGCCTTTCTTTTACTTGTAATATATATGAGTTAACTCAAAAGCCCTAATTAATACATAATTACTTTTTATGCTAACCAAGAGGTAAATCGTACCTATTTTTCCATTTCAACATGATGTCATAAACATCATAAGATATATTAAAGTAATTCCATATATGATCCTTTTCAGGTACAAACCTCATTTTCCATATAAAATCCAAATGGAGATCAGCAAAAATAGAATAATACATAAGCCTGAAAACTTATAAAATCAGGCAAAAGCGGCTTAAGTAGACCTTATATGAATGATGAATGGTGATAAATAATTGATAAACCCTTGTTTTAGGTCAACAAAATCTAAAGCTTGCACTTAAGACAACCCTTGATTATCTTAATAAAACCCAGCTTCCTTTTTACTTGATTAATCAATTGAAAATGGCTTAGTCAATGGCCTGGAAACACGCTTAGAATATCGTTAGGATTAGATGTGTATAGTGTGTATGGGTTTAGTAGAAAAATTGATATGGGTTTGTGTGGTGGGGGGTTGTATGCCGTGAGCTATAAGGAGAGTAAAAAAGAGACTTTGTTGATTTTTGCTAAGTGTTTTCTTCCTATGTGATACCATCTAGTTACTTATATGTATATATGGCTTTCAATGGTCAATGGTCAAGTATAAACATTCAACAAACATGATGAGGGTTTTAGGGAGTCTTGTTTACATGTTATTAGTCAAAGAGACAAGAAATGACTAGGTTTTAATGGCAAGAGTTGTACATTTGACCAAAGTGTAAGATTTCTTATATCTTTGAATCACTTGCCATAAATTCGGCCAAAATAAGATATATGTGATGTTGTTGAGTAATTTTTATGTATTGGGTATAAATGTGGGTATTTGTTGAAGCGTAGAAAAGTTTTGGTGTTTCCGGGAGTACCTAAACGCAATTTATCGCGAAACGTATACACTTTACGTATCCGATAAAAATCAAATGAACAAAGTTAATAATTATTCTCAAAATAATTATATAACCCTTGCTTGATGTAAACATTTAATTGTTTGATGCCCGTTTACATTGAACGCAATTTTTAACTTACGCGATTTAAACTTAATTCATGAAATTACAAGCAAATGCGTACAACACTAAAAATAAATAGTAGGTTTATCGACGTCGTCAATGACTTGAAAACACATGGTGTTATAGTAAAGTTTAAGACAAAAAAAGGTATTACTTTGATCATCCAACAAGTTTAAAGTTTGTTTGTTCATATCTTTAGTGATTTACGTCGGGTGCAAACTTATGTTTGTGTTGAGTAGACTTGAGACGTCGAGAGATGTTGATGCATGTATGCATTGATGTTTTTTGGTTACAAGTAACTTGCGCACTTTATGTTATGTATCACCAGTTACATGTTTGTTATCACCAAAACACAAAGAGATTGTATAGATTAAATTTTGTAATATCTTTACTAACATAGTTGTTTGATGTAGTAAAAAAATTGGTAAGTTTAAAAGCTTTTTTAGTATCAAAGAGTAACTTATCATCCTAGTTTATACCTTGAGTGTGCATGGGGGAGGGAAAACCTCCCTTAGGGCTGGTCCTAAGCAAGGGAGGGGATGGGAGGACCACTATGTGAAGTAACCATACTAGTTGCTTAGCCTTGGTTAAAACTAAAAGGGGTTTAAGGTGAAATGAGTAACACAAATGGAAATCATTCTAAATAGTATGTATAAGTATATAAGAAAATATGGTGAAGTGTAGTGCATGCATGTATGAAATGCAATATGATGCAAGTTTGGAAAATTTATGTAAAAGTAGCAAAACCGTATGCAAATGATTTATAAATCATGCTCATAAGAATGACAATGTACAAGTTACAAGTAGACTAAACTTAGCCTAAAGTCGAGATACGTTCAAAGGTGTTTCACAATACGCGGGATAAACGGTTATAAGTTATTTTAAGTACTCATATGTTCAAAGTAAAATGTTTCAACTTAATAGTTAAATATTAACCTATGAAATTTGCAGTTGTCATAGTCTTCCCCTGTTAAATGAATTTTGTCTTGAAATTCAGTTTATGGTATTTGGTGGGGAGGTTTTCGAGAAAAGGTGAGGGTATTTGCTACGAAATTAATCTTCGTGTTTCCAATTGAATTCAGGTGCTCTCCTGGAATTCCATCAAACCTTGATGATTGGAATGTGGCTTCATTTCAATTGTTTGATTTCCCGGTACATAATTTCCACCGGTTCCTCGATGAAATGTAGTTTATTATCCACTTGGAACTCTTTTAATGGAATGACAAGTGATTCATCCGATAAGCACTTCTTGAGATTAGAGACCTAAAATGTGTTGTGAACACTGCTTAGTTCTTGTAGAAGCTCAAGTCGGTAAGTGATAAGTGCTTAATTACACATATCTTTTACCTCTAAAAACGAGCTTAAATGACCAAAAACAGACAAAAACTGCCAAATATATGTTTGTTTTGCATTTGTATTGTGCAGGAAGTGGATATCAACAAAAAGACAGAAAACCAAGCCAAAATGACAAAACTGAGCATGGAATGGAAAAGACTGTGCAAAATCAAGGCCAAAGTCCAAAAATACCAAAGTCAGAGTCAATACAGAAGAATCAGCAGTCAAACCGGAGCCGGAACTGAAGAATACTAATTGGATGCAATCTCAACCCATCTGATGGGCCGGGAAAGCCCAATAGTATAATTATGAAGACTGTGAAGACCAAATGGGCCCTCAATCAATTTCAACAGCCCATTTGTGTGCAATTGACAAAGACTGTGAAGACTTTGAAGGCCCAATCCTAGCCCAGTTACAGCCAATCTCAGCCATTGTACACACAAAACCCACTTCATAACCTTATTGGGCTTGAAAAAGCCCAATAACCAAACCTGAACCTTATTGGGCCTTAAAAAGCCCAATAACATAAGCCTAAACCTTATTGGGCCCAGACACACTCAATTGGGCCCAATACAAGCCCAATTGGGCCCAATACAAAACCCAAGCCCAACAAAAGCCCACAATTCTTTTTATAAAACTTTAGGGGCTAAATTGCCAATTTTAAAAGTTGTTTTATAAAGAAAAATGTGAAATAAAATAACAAACACACGGGCTGGATTTTTGCAATTTACCAAAACCCTTTATTCTTTTAAGTTATAACACAGGGACCATTATTGAATTAACCCAAAAGCTTTTTATTTTTGTTATAAAACAACAGGGACCAAAGCTGTCACTTTCCAAACCTATTTATAACTGTTTTTGGGTTTAAAAAAGGAAATGAAAAGAGAGCCAAAATTGGAGGGCCAAAGTTGCCTCTTCCCCAAGGTTTACGTTTAAACCTGCGACCCACCCCTGTACTCGAACCCCTACCCGCCAAAACCATACCTCCCTCCCCCATGGTTTATAGCCAATACCACTATCCCAAGTACCACCACCAGCTCACCCATACCCTTTCCCCACTTACCCTGCCCCTATAACCCTTCCCTGTTGACAATACACAAAAACCCGCACCCCCATCGATGGCTGAGAATGCTGTGAAGACAATGGAAGGCTGGGATTGCTTGGGAAGCTTTGTACACTTCATAACAAACACAAACCAAGACAAAAGAAAGAACTTTGGAGCTCTAAATTAAAGAAAAGAGAGCAACGCCGAAGTCACATACACCTGTTTATTCCTATTCTTAGTGTAAAATTATATTAAGTTTGCTTAAGATTATTATACTCAGTTGTTTTAAAACTTATGTTGTAATAATATCTGTTTTTAATATAAAAAAGTAAAGAGTTCTTGTGAAATACTATTGTCGAAATTTGAAGTATAATTTACTATGTTTAATCTGGATTAAATTATATAATAATGTGTTAAAAGTATAAACATCACTTATAATTACTTTAGTTCAGCCTGCATTTACCTAAAATACAGTTTAAACAACCTTTTATAGAAATACGGGGTGTTTTGTTAAGAGCTAAGGTACCGTAGGATTGAATAAGCTAACTCCATTCAGAAAGAATAGCCTAATAGTCCTGAACCTACAAAACATCTAGTTTCATTGCTCTTATTTCATTTTCAAGCTTAATTTCAGTATAGCATATGCTTATTGCTTTCAATTTGAAGTTCATAAATGTTTTGATTACGGCTTGATTAGATGTCTTCCATTCGGTTTTTAGTTTTGAATTGTTTAGTTATCATTAGATCTTACATTTCTAAAATTTTGTCCTTCTTAGTGTAATAGCTACATAGAGTAACTTGCTTAATCTCTCAAATAAGCTGTGCATTTTAGTTCTCAATCATCTCTATTAATCCAATACAAATAGAAGTAGATAAAGAGTTTAGGTTGTTTATCGGGTTTTTATAAAGGTTTTAAACTCAATTTAGCTTTGACAGATTTTCTAAAAGTGTGTTTGGGTTAAGCTAGATTAGACTTTTAAAGTCAACTTAAGTTTGTTTAAACTGTTCATTCATGTGAGTTAGGGTATAAGTTCAAAAGATTTACAGCTTTTAGAAGTTAGAGTTTAGTTTCATAAAAGTTAGAGTGTAAAAAATTCATGCCAAGCAACCAGGCAAATTTTAAGCTTTATTAGGTTAAGATTTGAGGTTTTTTCATAAGCACTTAGGGATCTCATTTAGTTAGAATAGAGATAAATGCATTTTGACATTTGATCATTAGTTTTAAAATGAAAAGTTAACCTGTGCATTGCCATTTGCACCAGCTGCCATTCATATCAGCAAACACATTTTACATCAGCACAGGTTTTGTCCATTTAACTTTTTGAAATCTTCTATCTTCATGAAAAACTTGCAAATTCCTTATACCTAGGTAGATTATAAATAGTTAGAGTAGCTTATTTCCAAAATATCAGCACCTAAGGTCCAAAAATAAGCCTGTTAGCTTATTGGTAAAAAAAGCTCAAACAAGGCCTCATAAAAACTTTGTATTGTCAATCTTAATTTTCTTTATAGTTTTTGTTAAGCATAGGTAAATTTTAGCTTAAAATCCATCATTAGTACACATCTTAGGCATTAAATACATCTTTAGTTCAAGTTTTAATCAAGTATTAATCTCAAAATAAGCAAAAATTCAAAAATTAGATCTAATAGCTACTTTTCTGTGACACAACTATTTGCTTATTTTCTAGCCTTATTCCTTTCTTTTAAAAGTCCAAAGTGCTTTTGTTAAAGTTGTTAAAAATAAGCTGTTGAGTAACTTTGTAGTTTTAAGTTTTGTCTGAAAATCCACTTTTAAAAAAGCAAAATAAGCTGAAAGCGCAGGGTCTAGTTGGTACTTTTCTTAAAGTTTAGGGTTATTCGTTTCTTCTATAGTGTAAATTTTCCAAATATCGCCCGCCTACCCTGTAGGTTTACTTGTCTTTCACTTTTACCTGTTTTTTCTTAGAATAATAAAAAGTTTAATATTTTAGTTTTTAGTTTTATATAATTAGGGTTCATATTTTTAATCAATCAAATTAGAGTACAATTAGTTAATAAAATTAGGGCTTTTGTTTCTATTAAATTTCTGCACTCTTTTAGCATATTAAAACCATTTTTCTATATTTTTCCAGTTAAATTTGTATTTTCTAGCAATTAAAATAGATATTATTATTACTTATTTCTTATAAAAATCAAAAAAAATTCAAAAATGGATAAAAAAGTTATTTTCTTTTTTATAAAATTTTTCTTTTGTCATTTAGTGCCTAGGAACAATATAACATTTTGAGTATAGGTTTTTAATTTTTTATAAATTTCAGTCTTAGACCCTTTTAACCCGGTGCGTTTTTACCGTTTCTTTTCGTTTTACATTCAACGACCTCCGTTTTTAGTTCTAGTTTTTTCTTATTTTTCAAAATATAACTTATTAAAACATTTAATTTTGATTTTTAATTTAATTTAGCATTTATTTTCTTAATTTTTAATATTTAGGTTTCCCGATACCTGATTCTGTTCCCCGTACTTTAGTATAGATTTAATTTTAGGATTTCCCTATAACTAATTTTGTTTCCCGTAGTTTTTAAGATCCCCATTTCCTATATCTGTTTCCCGTAGATTAAATTAGGTTTTATTAATTTTAGCTATATCAGTGTTTTCATCATATCTAAATATTTTCCATCATTCAATTTCTCATCAAACCAGGATTACTTTCAATTGCAGCCTCGTTGGGACATACGACCCGGGAATATCTCTTCCGGAATCTTTTTATCATTGATTCTTTCTTGTGTATTTTATCCTTTTGTGGAATTTGACCTTTTGCCTTGGTCAAGGGCATTCGGTTAGAATCTGCATTAGGGTTGCTATATAAGTGTACGCTATCAGCGAATCAATTTTTAGAAAGAATGGAACCATTTCTGAAAACTTTGAACAACAACAAATCGTTCATGGTTGTTATCGATAGCTTGAGGCAGATATTAGATTCATCTAAAATCATTAAGAGTCAATGTGATCTCTTTTCGATCAAGCACAAACTTGAGCTTATACTTTGATCCATCTTCTTGCAAAGTATGCCATAACTTCCCCAAGTAGATACATGGCACTGATGAAGAAGCAGCAATGCTGCATCTGAGTGGATGGTTCTGAATGATGTTTGCCATGATTTTGCTTTCATTAAGATACAATGGATTATCAAGATTGATATTCTTGTTAGCATCCATGAGTGCATAGCATTTGTTAGGTGGACACAATTCATCTTGATGAACATCAGCTGGTCTTTGTGGTTATGCCATGATGAGTTCTGCATGAGTGATGACAATATGTTAGATAACAAACAATTAATGTGACAATTTTGTCTCTTTCCGCTCTGTCTGTTTTATATGCTTTGGCAATTCTTTTTTAATATATTTTTGATCAATTTGTTTCTCATGTGCGTATTCTTGCTTTTTCTAGCACATGACATACGCTTTATTTGCATTTTTCTTTTGATTTCTCTTTTTGTGTGTTCTGGCATTTCTTTTTCAAACACACTTCATATTTGCTTTTTCGCGCATGGTTTTTGTCTCTCTTTCTGTTTAGAATATCCTCACTAGAAATTATTTGTGAAATGATACTCTTTCAAGAATGATGAAGATACTCTTTGATTTTGAATAAGACTCATATTTGAGAAATTGAAGAGATACCATTAATATTCTTAAAACGCCTTTGTGAAAGAGTACCATTTTTGACACAATAAAGAAATTTGAGAACCTTTTCAAAAATCATGTGTACAAAAGCATTTGTTTTTTAATCATAGAATCAGTCAAACCCAATTCATCAACTGAATGGTCACTAAGTCACTTACTCCTCATTCTATTCATTGCAGAAAACGGTCAAAACTGAGCATGACTTATACCACTTAAACAATTGAGAAATGAATTATCAGACTCTAGTTATTTTTAAATCTTTCATTTTTGCTTCTTATAATGAATCTTATACCATGTAAACAAACACATCTAACTCAACAACTGAATGGTCACTAAGTCACTCACTCCTCATTTTGTTCAATGCAGAAAACGGTCATAACCGGACATGACTTAAACCACTTAAACATTGAGAATAGACATATTTGACACAAAGTATAAAATTAATCAAAACTTGATCACATGTTTTCAATTATTGTGGTACCTTTTTCACAAAATTTTGAAATTAAACTTCTCTTGAGACACTGATCTTGTTATTTACAGACATTCGAGCTTTAGACAACACATTCAGACATTTATCATTATCACATACTGAATCGAATAAGCCCCCCAAAAATTTTGTGCATTTAGCAACAAATTCGACACTTCCGAAATTCAATGTTGACTTTTTTAATTTTGACTTCCGAATTTTGACTTTCACAGATTTGACTCTTCCGAATTTGATCAATTTCAAATTTATTTTGTCGAAAATAAATTACTCGACCACTTTTTCAACAAATTTGATCTAATCAAGCTTTAAAGAATCCATTTTGATCATTATTTGGCATTTATTCCCATTTTAGTCAAATTCGACAATTCTTAAAGACTTCC
>BQNB010159121.1:3863-14947 GCA_026074375.1 Tanacetum coccineum | reverse complement strand
CTATATATATATATATATGTATATATATATATATGTATATATATATATATGTATATATATATATATATGTATATATATATATATATATATATATATATATATATATATATATATATATATATATATATATATATATATATGGGGGGGACTTTCTTTTCAGAACCATTCTTAGTGCGAGAACTGACAGAACCACCAAAAACATACATGCACGCCTTTTAAAAATAAAAAAATACATGAAAATCATCAATAATCGTAAGAATCCACCTATGTTCTTCAGTATCATCATGAACTCTTCCTCTTCTTTCACAAAAACCTTACACACGGCCGCAATATTGTCGTTGCACGCCTTATAAGAACATACATGCACACCTTCAAAGAAAAAATTTGTATTTCCAATTTCTTATCAAATTCTTTAGAACAACTATGTTTTTTTTAAAACATATATGTTGTTTTTAGAACATATGTGCAAAAATACAATTATTGAAGGCGTGCATGCATATTTTTGGTGGTTCTGTCAGTTCTCGCACTAAGATTGGTGCTGAAAAGAAAGTTACAATATATATATATATATATATATATATATATAACTCGGTATTCGCTTCTCGCGAAAAGTTTAATTTCTTTAAGCATTTAATGCGATATAATAAAATCATACTGATATATGATGAGCATAATTTCATATATGATAAAAATATGTATATGATGATTACTAATATAAGTATTTATTTTCTTTGTAGTATCATGGGCTAGCCTTTGTCGCCGGACCGTGTGTTCTACTTTCCTATGGACGAGCCAGAGCCGCAGCCCACTTACGACGTTTTCGCTCCCGGACCGCTACCAGGGTATGCTGGTAACCCAAACAACAACAACGGATAGATTGAGCAGATGTGCCATTACTAGGAGAGCTGGGAGCTAAGGCAGACAAGCCGATGGTTAGCCCGGTAGTTGATAAGATTGCTGAGCCGATAGTGGAGTTGGAGGAGCAGGTGATCGCCCTAGTGATTGATGTGGAGGAGGATTTAGCCATGCTGTTTGGTGATGAAAATTTTAGTGATGACAATTTTAGTGATGATGACTCTGATGGATTTGAGGATGAGGAAAAGGTCTGGGAGGTGAACGAGGAGTGATTGATGGCTCCCGTCATACAACCTCCGATGCCAGTTGTACCCCCACTGAGCACTTATGAGGTAGGAGGTCCATCTACTACTGCTGAGGGACAGTCTTTCACCCTCCCAGCACCTAGATTTCCTGTGCCACCATTAGTGATTGAGGATTTGAGTACCCGCATGGGTAACCTAGAGTATGGACATGGACAACTTATGAAGAAGGTGATCCAGGTGAGCGATGCTGAGGTGGCAGACGGCATTACTATTGGGGATATTGGCCCTAGGATTTATGTTGTAGAGGGACAGGTACATGTTATGGCATCCCAGATGGTTCAGGCCGTGGGTAGACCCGAGCAGGTCGGTACTCAGGTGGAGCAGGGTCAGCAGGCTGCGACCAAACAAGATGAGGTGATTTCCGAATTGAGCCAACAGGTGTAGACTTTGCAGGCTGTTGTGCAGCAGAGAGATGTGTAGATTCAGCAGTTGCAGACTATGGTTTCTTAGATGAGCAGCCGTGAGAGCAGATTGATGCAGTGCATTCTTGAGATGGATAGACGTCTTGCTGATTTAGAGAAGAGACCACTGGGACCTCAGTAGTCCTATTGGTTGTTTATTTTGATTTTTTGTTGGATTATGACCATTTGTATAGTCACTAAACTGCTAGTGCCAGTTAGTGAGGTCATGCTGTCGGGTGTATTTTGTTTTTGTAAACACCGCATCACATAAACAAATCAAAATCAAAGTGTTGGGATTATGAGGTGTATTTGTTAGATGTACTGAAAGAGTAGAGATATAGATAACATACACACAACACAACACACATCACACAACCACCACACACACACACACACACACACTACACTCACAACACACCTAATAATAGATAGTATATATATCTAACTCACACAACAACCACACCACTACAACACACATACACTACACATATATAATAGTACACCACACGACGACAAATCACACACACACACACACAACTACACACACACACTACAAACACACACACACACACACACACACTAACACACACTCACACACAGATATATATGAAGATATATAGAGAGAGACACTCACCGACACACACACCCCCCCCCCCCCCCCCCCACCACACACTTACACTCCACACACACACACACACCACCCTCCAAACAAAACCATCCACAAAACTACGAGCGCTACCATACCCCCCCCCCCCCCTCATGTACAGTCGCGCCAACCCACCAACACAAATGCACCTCAGAACTACCCCACAACAAAAAAGAAACCCAAACCCTCGAAATAATCAACGAATATTGAACTCAGCACAAAGACATACCCCAATTTTTATCTTTTGAAGTGTGTGCATGTAATTTATTCAGTATCTATCGGCGAGGCCCAAAACACACTATGCGGCTGGGGCTAGAGACCGGTTTATAGTGAGCAGAAGTAAGACCTACAGTTCATGATGATACGCTAACAAAGTTGGCCTTCTTACATAATGACAGATATTTCATAAAAGTTTTTTATTGATTTATAAAGACGTAGCGCGCAAATACGATATGTTTTTTTTTTTTATTATTTTTTATTTATTATCATAAGTATAAAAAATACGAAATTCAAGTTACAATCCACCCAACAAATTATTTTTTTGTTCATTTTATTTTTTATTTAAGAACAGCTAGCCCAAACAAGAAAAATTACTTTTTTTTTTACTTTTTTTATGTATTTTTGGTGGATCTGTCATTTTTTGCACTACGAATGGTTTCATGAAAAGAAAGTCCCCACTATAATATATATACTATAATATAATATATAATGAAATATATATACATATTCACTTTAATTCTTCAAAATATAAACACTTAGTAAATTTAATAAAAGTTTCTATCACCCTCCTATCAACTAGAAAAATATTTTTGAAAATAGTTACATCATAGGTGACATCACACAATCTAAAATTCAGATTTCGTGTCAGAGTGCCGGTTCTATGTTTTTACAATGGGCGGTTCCCAGAACCAGTAGAACCGTGATACAGTACAAGTGTCAGACCGCCGATTCCATGAGGTTTCATTGGCTGGTTCCCGAGACGGTTAAACTGTGCTACAAGAGAGCTGGTTCCATAGACTTATAACGGTCGGTTCCATCCTACAGATGGAACCGACGGAACCGTGCTACATTGCAGTTTTAGGCCTATAAATACCAAGCCATTTCTCATGTTTTAAACATACATTCTTATATACTTTTCATTTGTATTTATCTAACATTTGATCTCGGATCATGTTTTATATTATATTAGTTTTTTGGTAGTTTTCTTAATAGGAGAAGATTTACCGGTTTATGCATACGAGATCAAACTTCGAGGTTTGCCTGTTGGAAGTATCTCTCATCTCATGAAGATCTATCTACTGATCTTGAGTCATTATTTCATTCATCATATTCATTCAAATCCATCATTGTAAAGTGTCGAGAATGTATAAGGAAAACTAGTTAGTAGAAAATTAAGATCTCGGGTGTGTATTATGAGGTCGGTTCTATGTTTGTTAGAACCTAGCATTTAGATTAAGGGTTAATGTTTTGGGGTTGTCCTTCCATAATTAGGACACGGTATTTAGCTTAGTATCGGATAAAGGGTAAGCAACGAGGGATTGGTTCTTCCGTAATATGACTCGGTATTTAACTTAGTATCAGATAAAGGGTAAGCAACATTGTGAGGCTTATCTACCAATTGAAGGAGTTTGGTGTCTAGTGAATTCGAACTCTCGAGTAGGTGACTCGGGGAGTGGAGTAGGGCAAGGAATGAGACCTTATAGCCGAACCACTATAAATACTTGTGTCATATCATTTCCTTTTATGTCGTGCATATCTTATTAAATCGTGTACTAACAAATAGATCTAATAACCAACTAAACAATTAACAATTTTTTTTAAATTGTTACTTTTAATTGGTAAAACTATTCAACCCCTGTTTCTAGTTTTCCACAATTGGTATCAAAAGGAGGTTACCAAAGACTTTAAAATATACTGTATTTTAAATCTTTAAAACCCGATCAAATGAATTTTGAAAACTACAAAGAATTTTTGGGATATAATAATCATTCTAGATCCGTGTGTATTATCTCTTTTGTTCCTTAAGGAAGCTCGGCGGATCATCAAAAATGATTACGGATTCTTGACGTCATCTTCGAAAGTCTGTTACCGCAAAAAGTCACATTTTGAAATGGTACATTCCAACTTCTCAAATATACGGTTAGTAATACAAGTATTCTAGTCAAAACATATAGCCATTTTTCAAATTTTCATTTGGGCTTAAATTCCGAATTGGGCTTGTTTGGCTGGTCCCTTCCGGTTCCATTTAGAAATAGAACCGGCCTGCTTTAGTCGAGGGAACCGAACCAACAGTAATGGGTTTTTAACAATCATTTTCCTTTTGGGCCAAAACATCTTAGACTAATAAGTCCATGTATAAAAATAAAAGATTAATTTAAAACTTTTTAATTTTTTTCAAATATATTTTCCAAAATAAAATTCACGTACGTTTTTTTCAGATCAATCAAAAACTACATTGTGGGATTGAAACTTAAATTGAAACCATTCATAATCATCATTGGCTCAATTATTTGATCATGAGCCCATGAGGATTCAATATATAGCAAATCGGACTTAAGCAGCATAAGGTACACATTCTATGCTTATCTCGTTTATGACTATCAAATATGTGCTATATGATCATATATTATTAAAATGTGTTATGGGCCCTATTATTTGTTTTGCATTTGGGCTTGTACTTAATTGCTTATTTGTGAGTGTTTTCTTCGTGTACTCGGTTTAGCATACCTTACTCGCTTCTTCCATAAAACTTTCTCGTCTAAGCATTATTCTTTTGGGTTATGTTGTCTAAACGTAACTCTTCGGGTATTAAGCTTCTTTATTTAAAATTCAAACCTTTCTCGCCTACTCCCATAAAAACCAGCGGCATCCGTATTTTTATATATACTTCTCTCCTCCACTTCCACTCTTATCCATTTCAAAAATCAAACCATTTCATTTTCCCTCTCTCTTACATCTACCGATCATCATCATCCATGGAAATCCTCTTGGAAATTTTAAGCCTCGTTATGATCGTCATCATCATCTCACTCCTAATGCCCCTCTATCTGATGTTTAAGTTCTCGCATGGAGATTTGTTCTTTGTTTTAGCTTTTTACATTACCATTGTATTTCCTATCCTTTATATTGCGTTAAGCATTGAAATGAAATATATCTAATGCATTTTCCTTCCTTTTCTTGCATGCTTGTTATTTTCTCGTCATTGTCACTCGCTGTCTCGACCAAAAATTACATTAGTGGCAAAATAACAAAAAAATAAACATTGTTATTTTACTAGTCTCAAAATAATACACTCATAATAATAAACCAAAAAAATTATTTATTTATTTTTATTTCCCTTTTTCGTCCCTAGCTGGTTCCATCGGCTATAAAGGTTGGTTCCCTTCTTAAGAAGGAACCGGCCATTTCACATGAAAAATACATCAATGACGAAACCTTGCAACCATAACTATTTTCTCGATGAAACCTTGGAACCATAACTATTTTCTCGACAAAATCAACATCTAAAACGTGCAATCCATCTCATTGTAAGTATTATCCCTAATCGATCTCTTTGATTTAACCCTAGACTAATTTCTTTTTCAAAATTAAGGGCTTGTTAATTGTAAAACCTTTATCATCGACGAATTTAACATAATCACTTATCTAAGATGACATTAGTTAGGAATTGCATCCTACCTTTCGTTAGAAAATCGATTCATGCATATAAACTCGATGTCGAGGTTTTCGAAAAATCAAAGGAAAATAATTTATATGGTTTGACATTGTTAAATAACCGTAAAAACTAAACATACTCTCAGTAACTTGATTTCCAAAAGAAGTTGCACAACTATGATTTTTGTGTTGGCCATTTGTGTTTCGACATAACCATATGATTTAACATATTCGACTTTTATAAGAACTGGAACCATTCGTTTGATTTGTTTTATTGGGATTATTTTTCTTTAGGTTCGAAATGCCAAAATCCATTCACGTCGACCACCAAGACACCGCATTCTAAATCTGAAATACCATAGAACCCCGGGTCTAAGCGTTGAAGAAAAGGCAATCTACAAAAATCTTAAACGATGTTACTTTCATGAAGTTCGTGTTGTCCACCCCTCCTATCTAGATGACCAACCCAATCTTCGCCAAATTTTCGCTGCAATCAAATTCGATTGTCTCCTAGATATTAACAAATAAATTTTCCCCATGTTTGTCCTTTAGTTTTACAAAAGTGTACAACTCATTCGAAACTTGGATCAAACAATTTCCATCGCCTTTATAATCAACAATGTTAAGATTTGTCTTTGTCTTGAGGAGTTTTCTAGATATCTTCGTGTCCCTTGTCAAGGTGTATGCATATTCTCGACCGAATGGTCTATTTCATCTCTTCCTATTTGCATCGATCCAAATCCCAACATCTACTTGCCTCCTATTGAAGATCCCAGAGTAGTGCGTGACGCCATTTTCTATGAAAGACCTCATGGCAAAACCAATAAAGTCAAGAGTAAACAAGTTGTTCTCAATCATCATCAAATGGTGATTTCCAAAGTCAAGCTTGACTTCAAAAAATGGGAAACTATATATTCTTAGCAAAAATGCCATTAGTCTCTCGGGAAACATCCCAATGCTTGTCTTTCATACATGTTTTATTGTCTCACCATTTAAAAACCATTCAATCTAGCTTATTACATTGCCAAAATAATAAAGAGTGTAACCCAAAGTGATGTGTGCTTAAACACACATCATTTTGATACCGGAAAACACTCTAAAATGGACTAATAACCAAAAAAATATGAGAAATTATATGGCAAATATGTTTGGTATGTGTTATTATGTCTTGCAGGTACAAAGGATTGAAAACAAAGCAAAAACGGTAAGTTTTGGATGAGTTTCGATGACGTTTTCACATTTTTCGAGATTCAAACGAAGTTAAAAAATTCTCTGAGCACTCCATTGGAAAGAGCACAAAATTACGAGTCCATCGGAACCTTCCTCTCCTTTTGAACAGGTCTAAATCTTTTTATATGAACCGGTCACTTTTCTAATTGACCCTTTTATTAATAATAAACCGGATCTACCTTATCAACCCTTAAAAGAATTTTAGTTACATATTATTTTGAAGGAATGCTCCAGCTCAGTTAGAGCAGGGGATAACCCTAACCCTAAGTCCTTCACCCTCTGCTAAGGTCCCGGGTTCGAAACTAGCTTAGGCCAGTTTTGTCTATTGCCACGTGGATGCCATGTGGTGACACGTGGCTGCCATGTGGATGACATGTGGCTACCACGCGGATGACATGTGGCATATGGGTCCCACTTCTGCCTTGTGGCCGCAGTTGTTATAACACCCCGCATTTTCAGGTCATATTCTGATCCCGATAATCTCATAATATAATTATCCTATCAAGATATTGGGCATTTTGCGCGTGTATATCTCAATGCCTATACGAATCCTTACGTTTCATGAATTTAACCAATACATTCATAGACGTGATTAGTATTACGTCAAATTATAGAACCATTTATATTTTCTCTACACTCGTTAAGACTTTACATGAACCCTTCATATCCGTTATTTGAATTATTTACACGACAAGAAAAGTTATACACTCACGCTCATTTAATCCAAGTGAAACTATTAGAATCAAACTCCACCAATATGTAACTTCTATAAAATAAAAGTAGATAAGTCTAAAAATAAAAAAACAAAACTCATGCCCAATCCTACAAATTAGCATATGTCGACTGAATTATTAGTCCATATACATTTCCCTTGTTTTTTTAGTTAGAAGATATTCACAAAGTATCTTGACTTCTTTTATCCAACATGTATAAAGCCCATTGACCTTTTCCCTTAAACCCAAGCATGCCCGTGAATTCTAGCTGCTATAATAACATCGGTGTTGCCACCAAGTCTTGAATAGTACTCACCTTTAATTCACTATACACAGATCAAGTGAAACCCAAGAAAACCTTTACCCCAATTGCTTCTACATGCACTTATGAGTATGTTTTGACTAGTCCTCTTACCTATTTATTTGGTTATAAGAAACGCATGAACTGATTTGGAGTTACCATACTTCCACAGCAACGCAAATCACCAACTCTCCCAATTTCTTAATCCCCACCTGGTCTCTGGTTTGATAGCAGCAAACACCCTTCATTTAAACACAAGAATAATCAAACCCTAAAAACCTTAAAAACCCTAAGAACCCTAACATTTAATTCGTCCCTTTTGTTTTCCCTTTTTCTGGCCAAAGTATGAGTTAGTCGAGTGGAGTCTTCGTGGTGTTATAAACACGTCAGTGAAGCCTAGGTGTGTGGAACGAATTTTGGTTTGGGTTTTGCCGCGAGTTATTGAGGGTTGCACAACTAAGGTTTTCTTCGGATAGAAGTTAGATTTCTTTTTTTTCGTTTGAGGTTCAAGCCGATAACCAAATCCTCCTCAACCTTTGTGAGTCCTACGTTCTCAGTACTTTAATATACATATGCAATCTATGTCGTGGTGTGGTGCTTAAAATTTGTTAAGAAGGAAAAACCTTTTTGTTGCATACATTCTGATATAATACCGTTATAACATTTATGAATTGGTAAAGTGACTAATAAGTTGAGCTATGTTCATGCTATATTACTAAGTGTAGGAAGCAGCCCCATTGTAGTGTAGGACGCAGCCCCATTGTAGTGTAGACGCGTAGGCTAGATAGAAAGAAAATTGTATACGTATTGATGGTTTAAATCGCAGCCGTCAGGTAACTTTAAAACACATTGCTCGACCCTTAAACATGAAGTATGTGAATCGACTTAATTACTTCCAAAAATAGGACGGGTCGTGATCATTTTGCCCCTGAAATTACTAAAATTCGTCTAGAAAATAAAAAGATATAAGGACCCAAAGTTAGTACTGCTATCACGCAGTTAATACTGCTGACAGGCAACTCGACACCCCATACTTTAAGCCTTGTTTTGACCCACTTAGACTTAGGGGTAGAGAGAACAAGTAGGGGCATTTCATAGTCGACATGGCATGTTGTATTTAGCAACTTGATTCATGAAAAATTGGTGAGAAATGAGCTCGCAATTTGGATCCAAAGTTAGTACTGCTGTCACGTAGTTAATACTGCTGACAAACAACTCGACACCCCCTACTTTAGCTTCATTTTTGACCACAATATCGACCTCTGCCCCCAAAACTTATAAAAGGCGAATCATAGTAGACCTGGCATAGTTTTCAAATGTCTTTTTACCTTGCCCTAACGTTAAGTAACGAATTGGCAAATTACTTTCAAAAGTCTGACCATGTAAACATCATGAGCTAAAATGACCAATTTATTTTCTAAGTATAAAAACTGCCAAGCAACCCATTCATGTTTAGCCTCATTTTAAACGCGTAAAACAACATTTCTAGACAAAGTTCACTTAACGACTATTGTAGACGACCTAACTGAGATTACAAATATGTTTTTACTTTTCCATATAGCCATCTAACAAACCTGGAATTGAATTGTGAAACTATGCGACACCTTATGTTAAAACTTAATAATATGTAAGTTTAACCTCAAAAGTGAAACGTTAACATTTCGACTAATCAACTCTCATACTTAGAGACCAAACCAAGGGCTGGCCTCAACTAATGAATTAAAGTATATGCAACCTAGTTTCTTAAAAGTCTGAAGTCATAATTTATATACTTATATTTTAGCCGCGTTGACCCGATAAAGTTGACTACTTTTAAGATAAGAAATTGCTTTAAATATCGTTAATTCAATTATATTTAAAGCACACACTAGGGACGAGATTGCAAGTATTTATATTATTATTTTTCTGTTGAGTGAATATATATTATTTATTCATAGGTTGCGGTTAAAGCCTTTTGCATTGTTCTTCGTGCCACTACTTTGCTTCTACATTATCAATAATCAATGTGAGTTTATAGTCCCCACTTTTATACTTTTTCAATCGTTCATCAAATCTTGGGGATGAGATCATGTTTGTTTTACAATATGGATGCAAGTATATTTTAAATTCAAAATATTACGAGTTTGCGTAAGTAGCTATAACCCACTATGCCCATATCATGAACTGTTAATTACATAGATGTAATTGTTAATTGCATTATGTGAGCGCGAATATTATGAATAGATCTATTTGGGATTAACATCCCCGTTCGGGCAAGTAGCGCTTGCTAGTTTACCGGTTGGCCGGGAACGACGAACGTATACCATTTGGAATCATGGATGTTACTGGTTGAACATCTACATTGAGCAAAGTCATTTATGTGTATTTGATATACATAGATTGTTTAGCTTCGGTGCCATGAGCTTAGTGCATTTCGTAATACGTTTTTGTGATATTGTATTTGTTACTCTATTACAGAGAAATCTTGCTATCCGCTTCATTAAATTTATAAACCTATAAATTCACCAACATTATTGTTGACGTTTTAAAACATGTTTTCTCATGTACATAAGTGCTAGGTGTTTACTTGATGTGCATTGGAGTCCAAATAATACAAGATTACTTTTCAAACGACATTTAGAGGTCGTTATCTCATAACTGGTGCAATGGTATTATGAAGTAACGCTCCCGGAACATCATTTTCGCTGCGACCCATTTTGGGGGTGTTACAAGTGGTGGCCAGAGTGAAGGCGACGGCGCAAGGTTTGCCGAAAAACCCAAAGGCACGCCGGTTTGGTTGCTCGTTCGCCAGAGTTATTTGTGATATTGGTGGTTATTAAATTTCCTGTGTGTAATGTGTTTTTATGATCCATGTTGATGAGTGTTATTTTATACACTTTTTTGGGGTCATTTAACCCCCTAAATCGTGCATTTATGCCCAAAATAGGTACTTAAACGTTCTTTTTCAAGTATTTAGAATTTGTAAGGCATTTTGAGAAA
>BQNB010159120.1:0-14947 GCA_026074375.1 Tanacetum coccineum | reverse complement strand
GATGATGCCCTTAAGGCAATGGTAGTAACAAACATGCCATGGCAATACAAAACGTCTCTACAATCATGTTTCTAAAAATAAGATACCATGCACAAAAGATGCAGATTCATTTTGTATACTAGTAATTGGTAAACCTAAAAAGAGTTGCCACTACTTGAACTTATTGTAACCCTAAAATTATTGCTATTCGTCATGTTACTAGCAGGGTACTTGCGCGTTGCATTGACGGGTACCATGATGGTAGGGGTGGCAATTCTGACCCGACACGAAACCTGATGTTAGGAATTTTGTATAACAGACTTAATTCTGTTAGTGTATTATAGTTAGTTCTGCTAGTTACATAGTTAGTACTGGTAGAAGGAATATCATAGTTAGTACTGGTAGTGTTAAATAGTTAATATTGCTTATGTAATAGTTAAGTCTACTTACGCAGAAATTAGTTAAAGATATGCATGAGATATCTTAGGAAATGATATGCATTATCTTTATACGCGTTTTGTAAAGCCCATTAGGGTTTCCTTAGTCTATAAAAGGAACCCTAGGCATGTTTAGTAGATATAGTTTTACACAAGATCATAGAGATCGAATAGTAATCATAGTTTGTAATCTGTAACCTAGGCAGATTCAAAGTTTAATATAAAAGTTCTTTTGTAGTATTCATTATTGTTCTTCTTAGCATTATTGATTAGATTCCGCATAATCAATAGTGTTCACTCAGTGTTTCAATATTGTTGCTTTAGAAGTATCTAAAGGAGCAAACTCTTTGCAAGCTGAAGGTTTAGATCTATTCAGTAAAACGATCCAACAAGTGGTATCAGAGCTTGTGTGGAAACTCTGAATAAGAAGAACTCAACTGTAAGATGGCAGAACAAGACATTCCTCCACCCACAATCACTGCAATGAAAATCCCTATCATTAGGAAGGGAGAGTACGATATTTGGAGCATGAGAATGCGACAATATATCTGTCATACAGACCATAATCTATGGGATGTTATTGTCAATGGAGATCTAGAAGAAGAGCCTGCACCCCTCCTGCTCCTAAGACTGCCAAACAACTGGCTGCTAGAAGAAATCAGGAAAGAGTTAAAAGCATCTTGCTTTTAGCAATACCTAATGAATACCTCCTTAAGTTTCACAATGTTGTTGATGCTAACAAATCTCTCTGGGAGGCAATCAAATCAAGGTTTGGTGGTAATGTAGAATCCAAGAAGATGTAGAAAAATGTTCTAAAACATCAATTTAAAAATTTATCTACTGCATCAAATGAAAGCTTGGACAAAGCTTATAATAGATTTCAAAAACTAATAAGTCAATTGGAGGTTCATGGTGCTCCAATTTCAAAGGAAGACATCAACCAGAAGTTCCTTAGAAGTCTTCCTTCTTCATGGAATCAGATTGCTCTCATCATGAGAAATAAGCCAGACATTGATGAGATTGATATTGATGACCTTTACAACAATCTTAGGGTGTATGAATATGAATTGAAAAGGTCTTCAGGTTCCAACTTTGCTTCTCAGAATTTGGCTTTTCTCTCCTTTGAGAATATTGGTTGTACTAATGAAGTTAGTACTGCCAATAGAGATTTTGAGGTTAGTACTGCTGGTGGAATTAATCAAGTTCCATCTACTCCATGTGCTCATGATATAGCTTACTCCTTCCTTGCACAACCAACAACCAGTCCTCAACTTGAGAATGAGGATTTTCAGCAGATGGATGGAGATGACTTGGAGGAATTGGATCTTCGATGGCAGGTGGCTATGTTGACTGTCAGAGTAAAGAAGTTCATTCAAAGGATAGGAAGGAATATGGACTTCAAAGAAAAACGACCTGTTTCTCTTGACAAGTCAAAGATTGAGTGCTACAACTGTCACAGAAAAGGGCATTTTGCTAGAGAATGTAGATCTGGAAGGAGTCAAGGAAGAAGATCTTATGGTGACAATGGCAGGAGCAATGCACCAACAAATGAATCTTCATCACAGGCACTGGTGGCTCAAGATGGTCTAGGAGGCTATGACTGGAGCAATGATTTTGAAGTAGAACCAGTCAACTATGCTTTGATGGCCATCTCCTCTTCAAGCTCATCAAGTTCTTCTGACAGTGAGGTACAAAAATGTTCTAAACAATGTCTTGAATCATTTAAATGTCTTCAAAAGAACTATGATACTGAAAGAGAAAAGCATAACAAAGCAAAACTAGAAATCAGGGGTTATGAAATAGCATTAGAGTCACTAGAATCCAGGATTATTGGACATGAAAAAAATGAGTTAGCTTGGGGTGAGAAATATGAATTTCAGAATTATGAGCTTAAATGTAGAGAAATAAAGATTAACAACTTAAATCTGGAATTAGAGAAGGCTGTTAAAGAAAGAGATGAATTAAAAGATAAGATTGCTAAATGGGAAGAATCGACCAAGAATCTTGAGGAAATACTTAAAAGTCAAATGAGTGCTAGAGATAAAACTGGTTTAGGTTATAGCACACAATTGAATGAATTAAGTAGCAATCATGAAACTGATAGTGAGAACAGTTTGAGTATTTTTGATGGTAGATCAAGTGATGATGAGCATATACCAGAAAATGATAGATTTTCAAAGAATGGGTATAAAGCTGTTCCCCCTCCCATTACAGGGAACTTCTTAACCCCAAGAGCTGATATATCTTTTGCTGGGTTAGATGAATATGCCATAAGGAATAAAATCATTGAGTCACAAACAACTGAGCTTAATAATAAAACAAGTGAGACTGCAGGTAAAACAAATGATGCAAATACTGAAAAGCCTAAGTCAGTCAGTGAGTCAGTTGTGTCTAATCCTAAGATTAACAGAGATAGTGTTATCATTGAGGATTGGACCTCAGATGATGAGGAGGAAGTGTCTGGAGTGCAAAAAGTTAGACCTGAGAATCAAACAGTTAAGACTAGAGATGATAAAAGTGGTCAAAATTCTCATAAACAAGGAGTTGGTTTTAGGAAAGTAAAAGCCTGTTTTGTTTGTAGAAGTACTGAGCATCTGATAAAAGACTGTAATTTTCATGACAAAAAGAGTCAAGAGTCTAATCTAAAAAATGTGGTTAATACTGGTAAAAGGGAGGGCAAACCAGTATGGGATAATACCAAAAGGGTTAATCATCAAAACTTTTCAAAATACCCACATTTAAGTAAGACTTTTGTCCCATCAGGAGTACTAACAAGAACATGTTTGCAAAAGCACTTCGTCCCACTTGATAAAAAGACTGTTGGTTTTTCTTATTAGAGATATGAGGAGGACCAAAAGAGTCCTAAAAACTTAGGTTAAGAATATGGTGATGACATGGGAACGAGGTAGTCAAACCATTATGGGATTATGGCAAAAGGGTAAATCACCAAAACTTTTCAAAAAATTTGAAATACCCTCATGCAAAAAGGACCTTTAACCCATTAGCAGTACTAACCAGAGCAGGTTTAGTTAATACAATTAGAACACATGTTAGTACTGCTAGGTCTATTAGTACTGTTAGGCCTGTTTATACTGTTAGGCCTGTTAGTACTGCTAGGCCATTGGCCTCAAAGATATCATAATCTAATAGTGTTATCTAGGACCAAAACACCCCAAGATTTGGACATTTATAAGACCAAAGCCTCAAACACACAAATCTAAGAGGTTTACTTCTCCCATCCAGTTTATTAGACCACCAAAGACTTAAAACCTGATGTGAATACTTTAAGTGTTATAATAAAATGACTACTGTTGGACAAGGGTAGTAGTTAAGTAAGGCGATAGGTGGGATAAATGTCCTTAAAAAGGCCTAAATGGGTTAGGAGAGGCCAAAGATGACATTCACAGGAATCATGTGTCAAATATAATGGCTCTTAAAATACATTTTGGGGGGGGCTCACAAATGGGGGGAAAGTTTTTGTTTGTAGACCAAAAGGGGATTTATAAGTACAGTTATTGACTTGGATCCTAAGAGATACTAACTCCTCTTACCTTTTGTGCAGGGCAATCAGAGATCTTGTTCACAAGTTCATGTAGTAGTGGATAGTGTGTTGCTTAGCTCTATGACTGGCAACAAAAGCTTATCTCTTCAGGACTATGAAGATTTAATGGGAGGCTTGTTGGATTTGTGGGAAGTGATCCTAAAGGAGGTAAGATAACGGTGGTAAAGGTAAAAATCAAAACTGCTAATTTGACTTTGATGTGTTTTCTTTGTTGATGAACTTAAGTTTAATCTTTTCCTGTCTCACAAATGTTGTTGGACAAAAGAAAATTAGGTGTCTTTTTACTAAGTCTGAATGCCTTATTTATTCTCCTAGCTTTAAGCTTATTGATGAAAATCAAGTTGTTTCTTAGAGCTACTAGAAAAGAAGGTGTGTACAACTTGGATTTAAAGAACATTGTTCCTTTGGAGGTATACGTGTTATATGTAAATAGAAACAGAAGATGGAATCTAAATTATGGCACAGGAGAATCATAGGTCATGTAACATTTCAAAAATATAAACAAATTGTTAAAGGTCGCCTAGTTAGAGGTTTTACCTTAAAAGTTTATTATGAATGGAACCACCTTGTGTTGCCTGCAAGAAGGGGTTTAAGCAACATAAAGCCTCCTGTAGCAAAGTTAGATAGAATCATCAGAAAGCCCCTAGAATTACTTCATATGGACTTATTTGGACATGTCTCTATAGAAAGCATCAACAAGAATAAGTACTGCGTTGGTTGTGACAGGTATTGATTTCAAGTAGATTTAGTTGGGTATTTTTTCTTTGCTCAAGGATGATAAATCTAAAATTCTTTGTAATTTTATTACATAGGCTTAGATAAACATTGATTTTTTCATAAACAAATTTGGGGTTTTTTTTATAAATTATTAGATGTGATAACGGGACAAAGTTTAAGAACTACATTACGAATGAATTATGTTCTAAAAAGGAATCAAAAGGGAGTTTAGTGTAGCTAGAACTCTATAGCAGAATGGTGTTGCAGAAAAGAAAAACATGACCCTAATTGAGGCAGCTAGAACTATGTTAGCAGACTCACTTTTACCTATCCCATTTTGGGCAGGAGCAGTTTAATTTTTAAAAAAAACTGCTAGCTTACGTACTAAATAGGGTATTAGTGACCAAACATCAAAATAAGACACCTTATGAACTATTAATAGGTAAATCACCTAGTATTAGTTTTATGAGACCTTTTGGGTGCCCCTTGACTATTTTGAACACCTTAGATTCCTTAGGCAAATTTGATGGGAAATCTGATGAAGGTTATTTGCTTGGATATTCTACCTCTAGTAAAGCCTTTAGAGTATACAACAAAAGGACCAAAAGGGTAGAAGAGAATCTGCACATTAATTTTTTTGAAGATCAACCAAATGTGGCAGGAACTGGTCCAAATTTATAGACTCTATAGAGTACTATTACTGAGGCATCTGTCAGAAGTAAACTTCAATTGGCAGATGCAACAGGAATACATAATTTATCTGATGCTGAAATATATGCTGGATTAGCTACCTTGGGGTATGTTACTGAGGGTAAATTAACTTTTTGGAAAAAGAATTTTACACCCCAATGGAAATTTTTAATCCATCATATTTTACACTGCTTAAGCCCTAAGTCTGGTGGATGGGATCAATTTGGTAGTACTATTACTACTGCATTAATCTGTCTATCTAGCAATAGGGTTTATAATTTTTCAAAAATGATTTTTGATGGGATGGTTCATAACTTAGAGAGTAATTCAAAATTTTTAATGTATCCAAGGTTTTTACAAATTATTTTGGATATTACAACTGAAAATAAAGGAAGGTATTTAGCCCCAACTTTGACCAAAAAGCTTTTTGCGAACATGAAAAGGGGTTATGCAGGGGATATTATACCATTGTTGTCTGCTATGTTGGCAGGGGCAGATGTGGATCAAGGTGAAGGCTTAGCACAACCAACTGAACCCCATCACACACCTGTTGATCCATCACCACCACATCCATCACCACCTCATCTATCACCACCACATCAATCACCACCTCATTCACCATATCCATCACCACTTCATCATTCACCACCTCAATCTCCACCTCATCTTTCACCACCTAGGTCCTATGAAGCACCTCTCTCTGAAGGTAATACATCAGGAAGTATTGAGGATAGTATGCAACTTAAAGAATTAATGGTGCTTGTACCTACCTTGCTGACCAGGATTAATAGTTTGGAGAAAGAGTTGAAGGACACCAAGCATACACTAGGGAATGCTACTTGTGCACAAATTGTAAAGAAGGTGAAATTCTGGAAAAAGGCTTTGAAGAGGTAATCTAGAAAAGTACCATATCTAAATCAGTGGGTGAAGAACAAAAAATAAAAAACCAGATGATTCATGGGGGGAAAATTTCATAATTTGATTGATGATCCTTAGTTTCTTTGGTTTAGAGAATCCAATGATAAGAGAAGTTAACAGATTTGTTCTTCTACAAAAGGCTTCAGGGGAGGCTTCAAGAAGAGAATCGTCTACAATCTTAGTAGGTAGCCTCAAAACATTGTAAAGGTGCTTGCTCAGGTGTGTTAGCAAGGAAAAGTCAACTGATAAGGGCAAGAGATACATGAGAAAAGCAAGGTCTATGGCTAAAAAGATTGATACAGGTTTGGATGCTGAAGAAGAGATTAATACCGGCAGAGAAGAAATTAATACTGGTATTGAAGAGGTTAGTACTGGTAGTACTAAAGTTGATTCTGGTACTACTAGTAAAAGGGGTCAAAGGGAAGGAAAGGCTCCAATGGTTGTGGAGCATATCCAGGCTACTCACAAAACTAAAGAACAAATGAGACAAGAGGAAGTTGGCTTGAAGCGGTATATAGTTTGCAGCTCACTATTAGATGAAGAAGTTGCAAAGAAGATTCATAAAGAAGATTCATTTAGATAAAATGATAGCTAAAAGAATGTCATAAGAGGAAGCTTTAACAGAACAACAAAAGAGAAGAAAAGCTCAAGTTCAATTTGAAGCTCAGTTTTATACTCAAGAAGACTGGGATACTATTAGAGCCAAGCTATAAGCAAATGAAGAGTTGTCAAAAGATGTGTTGGGACAAGATTTGTCTGAACAAGATTTTGCAAAAAGAATGGTAGATATGGTGAATCAAAGAAAGAAACACTTTGCAGAGGAAAGAGCTAAGGAAAGATGAGGGGGGGGGGGGGGGGGGGGGGGGGTGGGGGACAAACCCATGACTCAGTCATAGTTAAGGATCTATATGTCAAACTATCTTAAGAATCAAGGAACTTGGAAGCTTTCTCAGTTAGAGAAGTTGAAGTTTGAAGAAATCAAAGAAGAGTTTGATAAGTGAGTTCAGCAGATTAACACTTTTGTTCCTATAAATCTTGAAGCTACAAAGGCAAAATTGAAAAGATATAGAGAAGAGCTTCAAACAAAAACTTTAAAGAAACAAAAGATTGATGATAAAGATGTTCCAGCTATAGGAGAAAAAGTTGCTGTGGAGTAAAGAGAAGTGCAAGTAGAAAGGAACAGGAAAAAAGACAAGAAGCAAAAGCTTAAGAAAGGTTATTATAATATGTTGACATGAGCTGCACAAGAAGATTCAGAAACTGATAAAGAGGAATCAATAGAAGCTATGAATCCTACTCATTTGACTACAAAATCAGATAGTGTGGTAAATTGGAAGATATTTCAGCAAGGTCAAAGAAGTGTTTATCAGATAATAAGAGCAAATGGAGCTGATACAGTCTACATAAGCTTCGGAGCTATGATTAAAGACTTCATAAAAGAGGATCTTATAAAGTTGTACAGATTGGTAATGCAGAAGTATGGAACAAATAGGACTAAAGATGCATATGACAGAGTGCTTTGGAGTGATCTCAGGACTATGTTTGATCCACCTCTTATTGAAGATGCTATTTGGAGCTTACCACTTCAACACAAAAAAAAGTATGGTTAGTTGGGGGTTCTTTTGATAAGTGTGAAGTATTAGTTGTTTAACTTTGGAGGCATGCATCTATTATATTGTAGCAGTATTAAAGGTATCCATTGGTTAAGAAGCTGCCAAGTGATGTTGAAAATGACATGTATAGCTCGAGCTTCTAGATGGAAAAATGATATGGAAGTTTGTTATAAACTTTTAAAGATGATTGAGAAGCAAGATGGGATTAGAAGGTGATGAATTTATTAGTAGCAGTGGGCATTTTTTTGGAAACTATGGACTATTATGAAGTGAGAAGGGTTTGGGTGTTGGCTAACCACCACACAACAAATGCGTTATCAGTTCACCATGCTTGAATAGGCATATAAGGACTATGACTAAGTCCAATGCAAACGGCTTTGGTAAAGACTTTCAAATCTGTTTTATGGTTGACAGTTTACCAAAAAATATATGGGTAAACAATGCACCATTGTATTGCACTATAGATTGGCTACTCCAAAGCAAACCGGCTATTGTAAAGAGATTTCAAAATCCATCGATAGCTGGTTTGCCTAAAAACTATAAGGTTATCATTGCACCATGTTACTACAAATGAAGGCATTGACTAGTCCATAGCCAAATGGCTCATGGATACAGACTATCAAATCCTGTTGTTGGCTTGGTGGTTATCCAAAAAACTACAAAGCCAAACTTATGTTGGATGTTGCTTGTGTAGATGTGAAGAAAAGACAAAGAATACAGACAAAGTATGAGATTCGGTTTTTCAAAGAACATCAAATAGATCATCATTCAAGAGAAGCTAAGGACTTGAAGACATGCTTGGATACAATTCTCAAAAGCCCAAACTGAAGACAACTGAAGAAACTTGAAGTTAACAAGTGAAGTTCAAGTTTAGGGGAGGATTGTTAGGAATTTTGTATAACAGAATTAATTCTGTTAGTATTATAGTTAGTTCTGCTAGTATAATATTTAGTACTGGTAGAAGGTCTATCATAGTTAGTACTCGTATAACACCTCGTATTTTAGGTCATTGTATGACATTATGTAATTCACAATTTATTTTTAGGGTTTTACGCGTTTGCTCTTAAATCGTAATCGTTAAGCTAAATCGCGTAAACTAAAAATGATCATTCAATGTAAACGGGCATTAAGCAAGTGTTAAATGATTATTTAGAGGATAATTATTATCATTGCACATTTTATTTTTATTGGTTACGTTAAGTGTTTACGTTTCGCGATAAAGTACGTTAGGCCTACCCGGAAGCACGTTAACTTATCTACGCTTCATCAAATACCCAAAATTTGTACCCAATACTTAAAGTTTATTTAAAACTTCAAGTATTTATCACCATATACATATTCTTCATGAAAGGAATTCAAATCAAACCTACCATGTGCAAGTATTACATTTTTTATAAAGTATATCCTTACATTATAACTTAATATAATGCAAGTATTCTTATATAAAGATCAAAACATATCCTAAATAATAAAAAAAACTTATGTTTTTTTAACCCCCCAACCCAAAGCATAATTTCGTGTATAAGTGACTAGGAGGACAAGATTGGACCAAGGAAAGTTCACAAATATCTTCATAAAAGATCTAGCATGCAACTTGAACCATGACTAGCCATTTTCCTTAACAAGATAAGCTCTAGTTTTTCTTCCATGCATTCTTATCCTTGCCACCTTGCATGCATCAACTAGACACACAAATATCTCATTAGTAGTATAAATATGCATGCACATGAAGTAGAAAACTCATTTACTTCATTCCTTAACAAAGAAATCACAAAAACTCTTCCTTGTTACTCTACATAACCCACGGCTCAAAACCCCCTCCAAACCAAATCCATTGCTTGATTTTCTATCATTATACAAGCATACACACATAATTTTAAGGTATTTAAGAATGTTTCAAGAGTTGGTTAACTATTTGCAAGGAAGGAATCAAGAAGAGGGAAGATTGGGTTGTTTACTTGGGAAAAATTAGGGTTTCATCCAAATTTTTCAAGCCAAGAGTTTAAATCACAAGGGTGTGATTGGTTTTCTTTTCTCTACTCATCTACACAAGGTTATATATAATGCTTAAACATTTCATAACTAAGATTTTATGTGTTCATATGTTATATTTAGCTAAAATAACCATTTAGGGTACTTTTGAATATGTAAAATGGATATTTACTTATGATTAATGTTTTATGGACTTATTTACATGTCACATGGATGCTAATATGATGTTAAAAGGGATTTATAAGTGTTCTAACATGTTGGTTAAGTATGAACATGTTTATGAGCAAATTAGGGTTTCTAATGTTAACTTATGAGTTACAAGTAAAAATGGTAGTTAAACTTGTTATCTTGAACACACTTGAGTAAAGCATGATCTAATGGACTTTATATATGTAACAACATATCGATATTATATGTTGTGAAGTAGTATGTAATTAGGTGTTGAAGCTTAATGGTTACAAAAATGAAGCTTAAAAAACATGGTCTAAATCCAAACCTTAAACTTTCTGTTTTGGTTCGATTTTGGAAGCAGCCATATTATGTTTTATAAAGATATTACATCTCATAAGGATTCCAAAATGATAAGAAACTTGAAAAACAGATTAATAACGAAATGGGGGGAAAAAATAAAGATAAATAGCACACAAATCCCACACGCACCCTCCACCCACGAAACCAGCATAATCATTTTTAAGTGTTTGCGACGCTAAATACTTTATAAAACAAATTTTATAAAAAGTTACTATTCATGGCAGAAACTTATTGTAACCCTTTTTTTTTTTTTTGTAAAAATTAATAATATAATAAAAACTTTCATTTACCGAGTACGTGTTCGAAATAATCGCTATAAAATTGGGCTATAACAAATAAGATAATGACTAAATGGGTTTTACGTTTAATTAAAAGTTATAAAAAACAATTTTATAGTGTTATGTAACAGTTAATACACTATTCATTCACAGAATTCAATAACTAAAAATGTGATTTTATGTCTCACTTGTCTTAATACGAAAGCCTGTGGCGTAAGAAAGCAAAAAAAAAGGGCTTAAACGACAAAGTAATTCATTTTTTGCTAAAGGCGTTATTATAAAATTTTTACTTTATAATTACGATTTCACTTACATGATTAGATGGTGATATAGCTATATAGAATATATATGTTATTAGTTATCGAAGTGCTATATTACTAGGGAATTTCATAATGAGGCTTCTTCGGATGGCGTATTGACGAGTTGTTGGATTTACGATTTAAAGTGTCCTAACTCCTCGTACGTCATGTCATGACCTCTTAATTATGATAGCCCGAACGATAGTACGATGATAACTATATAGGATTATATATGGTAGTTGTTAGACAACGTACTTGAATACTGATTCGACCTATAATATCTAGGTTGCATTCGGGCGTTAGCGTGACGCGTTTTTACTTGGGATATTTTATTATCAGTTTACTCACTCAAGGTGAGTTCATAGCCCCATGTTTTACAATTATTGATTTACAAGTTTTGGGGTGAGAAACATGCTTTGTTTTACAAATTGGACGCAAGTGTACATTTTATCATGATTATGTGTTTCCTAAGTAGCGAGAACCCACAATGCCCATGAATCATGAACTGTTAATTTCTGGTTTGGAAGCGCGAGTGTTATAAATAGATCTATTTAGGATTGACCTCCCTATTCGGGTGACTAGCTATCACTGGAAACGAATGTATGTCATGTTAGATACTGGATGTTACGGGTTGAAGATCATCACGGGCAATGTAGGCAATATTTATATATTGTATTCAATTATGTCGAGCTTCGGTGTCATGAGCTTAGGCAAACGTAATTGCATTTTATGATGTCTGCATCTGTTGCATTAATCACTGGGAAAAGTCTTGCGGTCTGCCTATACCATTTACGTAAACCTAATGAATGCACAAATCTTTATGTTGACGTTTTAAATGCCAATGTTTGTTTAGGGAGGATCATTAAAGAAACGAGGTGCGGAAGGATACATTGGTGGTTATATTTGAAGTCATGCATTAAAAGATTTAGTCGCATTACTTTTTGTAATATATTGTTCATGGGTAGGATAATCTTTGTAATAATAACAAGTAAAGCTTCGGGCTTTTGTAACACATACTTTATTAAATCCAATGTATCAATTTTAAACGACTTTTTGGTCGTTCTTATATTATCTTGTGTTATTGATCTGAGAAGTAACACGCCCCGGACCCTTATTCCGCTACGACCCAATTTAGGGGTGTTACAACTGGCAGTATTAAATAGTTAATACTGTTTATATAATAGTTAAGTCTGCTTACGTAGAAATTAGTTAGAGTTAAAGATATGCATGAGATATCTTAGGAAAAGATATGCATTATCTTTATACACGTTTTGTAAAGACCACTTAGGGTTTCCATGTCTATAAAGGATCCTTAGGCCATAGTAGTAGACATAGTTCATACAAAATATCTGAGAGATCATATTTGTTATTCATAGTTTGTTAATTTGTTAATTAGGAAGATTCAATGTTAAATTAAAGTGTTGTGATTTGTGTTTTTCTTTACATATTGATTAAATTCTACATAATCAATAGGTGGTTTCAATCATTGATTCATCATGTTACTTTTAGATTTATCTAAGGCAACAAAACTTTTACAAGCTAAAGGTTAAGATCCATTAAGAAAAGGGATCCTACATATTCCCATGTTTAGCTTTAACCAACTTCCAGAGTATTTCTAAGTCTTCTTTATCAATAACCTAAATCATCTGAATCATTGATGAATACCTTTTTGAGCTTCCATCAGCCCTTATCAATTTAAAGTATCCCATCTTTCCTTCTTTATCAATCTTGTATTCAACAATCATTGGAGGCTTAGTGGCTAGAGGTATAGCATCAATTGCTACCTCATCATCTTGAACAATCTCCATATGCTTTTTCATCTCTTCCTCCTCCTGATCATCATTACCCTTTTGCTTCTTAGCCTTTTCCTGCTCTAATTCATCACCTACTCTTTTAGAACTGCTTTCTTGTGTTGTATCTGTTTTAGCTTTATTTTAGCCTTCTTTCATTTTAGTATCCATATCAAAAAACATATTTACCCTTGTCATTTCTTTATCAAATAACTTCTTAATTTCGTCAAATGACTTGTTCTTTAACTGAATGTGCTTGTATCGACCCATGTGTTTCAGATAAGTTGACATTATGCTTTTCTTTTGTGCTTTAGTGGATGGTTTGATCCTTTTTTCTTTAGCTCTTAATGCTGCAAAATGTTTCTTTCTCTTCTCCAAGAGATCTGCAAATAATCTTGCCTTCTCTTTATCTGTCAATTCCTCTTGCTCTCTTGTTTGCAGTCTTTCTGCCAGCAACCTATCAACCTCTATCATTACTTGTATGTTATCCCATGATTCAATTAAGGCTATGGTGGCTTCTTCTTCCTTTTGTATTGCAAGCCTCTCTTCTTCTTCCAATTCAGCTTGTAGTTGGGCTTCAAGATTTCTAACAACTTCTTCATCAAGTGCAATTTGATCTTTCTTTTTCAAAGGTTTTTCAGGCTCAACCATTATTGCCTTGCCTTTGTCTTTAGCCTGTGGAAGTGGTGATGCTTGTGAAGGTGATGATGTTGTTTTGAATTTACTTGGCTCTTGAACTACAACCCCTTTAGCCTTGAGTCTTATAGTTGTAGTTGTTGTAGCAGCAGTTGTAACAGCTTTGGGTTTAGCTGCTTTGATCTCTATTAGAGTCTGAGCCAGAGTCAACTCATCATTAGGGGGTTTTTTTTTTTTTTGTTTGTGTGGAGCACTTAGGCAGTAAATCTGAGCCGTGGCCTTTTTTAGATAAAAAATAAACACGAATTTGATTCCTTTTAACCACAAGAATCAACCACGAATCCATATGTAGCTCTGATGCCAATTGTAGGATCCCGAATTCACACAAACATGTATAGATCTAAAGAGATCTAGAGAGAGAAAGTTAGAGAGAGAGAATGGTAGAGAGAAACTAAGGAAAACACACTAAAGAGTGTGTGTAAAATGAATAGATGCTTACCTCTTCCAAAGTTGGAAGAGGTATTTATAGTTCTTACAATTCACCGGGTATTAGTATCCGGTTCAATACTGAAAGTCATACGTTTACCTATTAAACTACGAGCTATAATGAATAAGCGTCTTTCCGACGAACCGCTAGCTATTCCGTTGGACGAAATTCAGATTGATGACAAGCTTAATTTCATCGAGGAACCGATTGAAATCATAGATCATGAAGTCAAACGTTTTAAGCAAAATCATATCTCGATTATGAAAGTCTGTTGGAATTCTAGGCGAGGTCCTGAGTTTACTTGGGAGTGCGAAGACCAAATGAAGAAAAAGTACCCTCATTTTTTCGTTAACCCTTCGTCTACGTCTTAAGCTTTGAGGACAAATCTCTTTTAACAGGGGAAGGATGTGACACCCCATAAATTTTAGGTCAATATTTTAACCTATTCCGATCACTATTTTGAATTTTATCCGTTACGTTTGAATTTGGCAATTTTCCAGGAAGTTGTCCCGCGTAAAACTAAAAATCATTAACGGACGCGTTCCGACTTCAGAATTTGATTAGTCTGGATGTTATATTCATTATTTTATCATTTTAAAGTGTTACGTAGTTTACGTGCACTCCCGGTATTGATTTTTACGTTTTAGCGTATAATTTACGTTTTTCGCATTTTTGATCAAACAGAACCCCGGAAACCCGTAATCTTTTCCTATAAACTCTAGTTATCGTATATCTCGTGTTTAGGAGTCAAAAATTTCATGGTCACCCCTCCCCCTCTACTTCAAACACACGCATACACCCACACTTAATTAATTCCAAGAGCATCTTTCATCCTTATTTTGAATTTAAACTTCATCACATGTAAGATGGTGACATTTTTGTAATCTTATCCCATGCATGCACTTGTAACTTCTTACATTCTTTGTCTTCATTCACCCATGGAGGACCATAACTTCACTAAGCATTTTATTTAATTATTTTTGCTAGGAAGCAAGACTTGAACCCCCCCTTGTCTTAG
>BQNB010159119.1:0-14947 GCA_026074375.1 Tanacetum coccineum | reverse complement strand
CAATGTACTGGCAGTACTAACTAATTATAACTAACAGTACTAACTACTTAGTCTATTTTCTTGAATCTTTAGCATTCTTCGTCAGCAGCACTAAGTAGAACTAGCAGTAGTAACTTGTATAAGTAGCAGCACTAAGTTGTAGAAACTTCTAAAACCCAACAGATGTTGATTTATTTATGTCATTGTTGATTTCACTTCAGTTGTATATTTCACTGTGGCTTGTGATCTCATTTTATTTATTATGCATATGTCATGTTGCGTTTATGATTGTATGAAATTTAACGTCTATTATATTTTCTTGTGATTTTGAAGAAAATGCCACCAAAGAACCACCAGAACATCTACCCCCACCACACCTATGACTGATGCTCAGATTAAGGCACTAACAGACCAAGGTGTTGCTGATGCATTGGCGGAACGTGATGTAGAAAGAAGCAAAAATGGCGATGACAGCCATGATTCAGGAACTGGCAGAAGGAGACAGGTGTCTACTGTTTGTGAGTGCACTTACACTGATTTCTTGAAGTGCCAACCTATGAATTTCAAAGGCACTGAAGGAGTTGTCGGTCTGAACCAATGGTTAGAAAAGATAGAATCTGTTTTCCATATCAACAACTGCACTATCGCATGTCAGGTCAAGTTTGCAACTTGTACTCTTCAAGGAAATACCTTGACATGGTGGAACTTCCACGTTAGGGCTGTCGGACATGATGTTGCATATGCAATGCCATGGAAAACTTTGAAAAATATGATGACCGATAAATATTGCCCAAGGAGTGAGATCAAAAAGCTGGAAACTGAAATGTGGAACTTAAAGGTAAAAGGTACTGATGTGCTGAGTTATAACCAACGTTTTCAAGAGTTGGCATTGATGTGCGATAGGATGTTTCCCGAGGAATCAGATGAAGTTGAAAAGTATGTCGGTGGTCTTCTCGACATGATTCATGGAAGTGTGAAGGCATCTAAGCCTAAGACAATGCAGGAGGCAATTGAGTTTGCAACTGAACTGATGGATAAAAAGATCCCCACTCTTGCTGAATGTCAGAATAAAAGGAAGTTTGAAGACACTTCGAGAAACAATCAAAACCAACAACATCCATTCAAAATGAACAAGTGGCACGGGCCTATACTGCAGGGTCTGGGGAGAAGAAACCGTACGGAGGATCTAAACCTCTGTGCCCTAAATGCAACTACCAACATGATGGCCAGTGCCCTCCCAAATATGCCAACTACAAGAGGACTGGTCATCAAACTTGGGATTATAGAAGCCCAACAACTGCCAACAATAACCAGAGAGACCAAAGGGCAAATCAAAGAGTCTTGTTTTGAGTGCGGAGCTCAAGGTCATTTCAAGAGTAATTGCCTGAAACTGAAGAACAGAAATCAGGGAAACCAGGCTGGTAATGGTAATGCGGTAGCAAGGGCTTATGTAGTGGGGAATGCAGGGAAAAACCCGAATGCCAATGTCGTGACGGGTACGTTTCTCCTGAACAACCATTATGCTTCTATCTTATTTGATATTGGTGCCGATAGGAGTTTTGTGTCTACTGCATTTAGTTCCCTCATTAATATTGTTCCAACTACACTAGACCATGATTATGATGTCGAACTAGCCGATGGAAAAATAATTTGAGTAAATACTATCATACGGGGTTGCACTTTAAACTTCTTAAATCATCCATTCAACATCGACTTAATGCCCGTAGAACTTGGTATTTTGACGTCATAATTGGTATGTATTGGTTGTCAATGTATCATGTCGTGATAGTTTGTGCCGAGAAGATCGTTCGTATTCCCTGGGGAAATGAAACATTAATTATTAGTGATGACGGAAGCGACAACGGACACGGGTCCCGATTAAACATCATCTCGTGTACCAAAACTCAAAAGTACTTGCTAAAAGGATGCCATGTCTTTTTAGCACATGTTACAACAAAGGAGGCCAAAGACAAGTTGAAGGATAAGTGATTTGAAGACGTACTAATAGTTCAAGACTTTCCCGAAGTATTTCCTGAGGACTTGCTGGGTATTCCACCAACCCGACAAGTGGAATTCTAAATCGATTTGATACCTGGTGCTGCACCTGTGGCACGAGCACCTTATCAATTAGCACCGTCCGAGATGAAAGAGTTATCGGATCAACTGAAAGAACTTTTCGACAAAGGCTTCATAAGACCCAGTTCCTCACATTGGGGAGATCCGGTCTTGTTTGTCAAGAAGAAGGATGGATCTTTCCGGATGTGCATAGATTACCAAGAATTGAATAAGCTAACGGTGAAGAACCGTTATCCACTTCCAAGGATTGATGATTTGTTCGATCAACTTTAAGGGTCGAGTGTCTACTCGAAGATCGACCTGAGATCGGGTTACCATCAACTAAGGGTTCGTGAAGAAGACATTCCGAATACTGCTTTCAGAACTTGATATGGTTATTATGAATTTCAAGTTATGCCGTTTGGTTTGACTAACGCACCGGCTATATTTATGGATCTCATGAATCGGGTGTGTAAACCATATTTAGATAAATTAGTGATTGTCTTTATTGACGGTACTCTGATATATTAGAAGAGCAAGAAAGGGCACGAAGAGCACCTCAAGCTAATCTTGGAATTTCTAAAGAAAGATGAGTTGTATGCTAAATTCTCTAAATGTGAATTTTGGATTCCCAAGGTATAATTTCTCGGCCACATGATTGATAGTCAAGGCATTCACGTGAATCCCGCCAAGATCAAATCCATAAAAGATTGGGCATCTCCTAAGACTCAAACAGAGATTCGCTAATTTTTAGGTCTTGTTGGTTATCATCGGAGGTTTATTGAGGGATTTTTGAAAGTTGCTAAGCCGATGACCAAGCTTACTCAGAAGAAAGTCACCTTTGAATGGGGTGACAAACAAGAGGTATCTTTTTAGACACTGAAAAATAAGTTGTGTAGCGCACCTATCTTAGCTCTACCTCAAGGAGCTGAGAAATTCATTTTTTATTGTGATGCATCGCATAAAGGGTTGGGTGCTGTTTTGATGCAAAATGAGAAGGTGATTGCTTATGCATCACGACAATTAAAGATTCAAAAGAAAAATTATACTACTCATGATTTGGAACTTGGTGCAGTAGTGTTTGCCCTAAAGATTTGGAGGCACAATTTGTACGAAACCAAGTTTATGGTGTTCACAGATCACAAGAGCTTACAACACATTCTTGATCAAAAGGAGCTGAACATGAGGCAACATTGTTGGTTAGAGTTGCTCAGTGATTACGATTGTGAAATCCGTTATCACCCGGGGAAAGCAAACGTAGTGGTCGATGCCTTAAGCCCTAAAGAACGGATTAAGACATTACGGGTGAGAGCCTTAGTCATGACTATTGGGTTGAATCTCCCCAAACAAATTTTGGAAGCTCAAATAGAGGCACAGAAACCAGAGAACTTCAAGAACGAAGACATGGGAGGTATGATCAGGAAGGATGTACCTAAGGAAAAGTTGGAACCCTGAGCCGATGGAACTCTATGCTTAAATGGCAGGAGTTGGTTGCCATGTTATGATGATTTAAGGACTGTGATTATGAACGAGTCCCACAAGTCAAAATACTCTATCCATTCGGGTTCTGACAAAATGTATCAGGACATGAAAAAGCTATATTGGTGGCCCAATATGAAGGCCGACATCACCACCTATGTTCACAAATGTTTGACATGTGCTAAGGTCAAGGCAGAACACCAAAGGCCATTGGGTTTGTTGGTACAACTCGAGATACATCAATGGAAGTGGGATAATATCACTATGGATTTTATCACGAAGATTCCTAAGTTGTCACAAGGTTATGACACCATTTGGGTGATTGTTGACCGACTTACTAAATCTGCACTCTTCTTACCAATGAGGGAAACCGATCCCATGGAAAAATTAGCGAGAATGTACTTAAAGGAGGTAGCACGAGGCATGGAATGCCCGTCTCAATCATTTGTGATCATGACGGTAGATTCGCATCAAATTTCTGGAGGACACTTCAGAAGGCTTTGGGTACTATCTTGGATATGAGTACCGCCTATCATCTAAAGACCGACGGACAAAGCGAGAGGATTATTCAAACTCTTAAGGATATGCTACGTACTTGTGTGATCGACTTTGGAAATGGTTAGGTTAAACATTTGCCATTAGTTGAGTTTTCATATAACAATATTTATCATGCTAGCATCAAGGCTGCACCATTTGAGGCACTTTATGGTCGAAAGTGTCATTCACCTGTTTGTTGGGTTGAGGTTGGAGAAGTTCAACTGACCGGTCCAGAAATAGTTTAAGAGAGAACCGAGAAGGTCATTCAGATCAAGCAAAGGATATAAGCCGCTCATGACCGACAAAAAAGTTACGCCAACTTAAAGCGTAAGCCAATGGAATTTCAAGTTGGAGATAGAGTTATGTTTAAGGTTTCACCTTGGAAAAGGGTCATACGTTTTGGAAAACCGGGAAATTAAACCCTAGGTATGTTGGACCTTTCAAGGTATTGGAAAAAGTTAGATCCGTTGCTTACAAGCTTGAGCTTCCCCCAAGAGTTGAGCAGAGTTTACAGTACATTTCATGTATCCAACTTGAAGAAATGTTATTTCGACGAACCTTTAACCGTTCCGTTGGATGGACTTCATATTGATGATAAGCTTCATTTTGTGGAGGAACTCGTTGAAATCATGGATCGAGAAGTTAAATGGTTGAAGCAAAGCCGTATCCTAATTGTCAAGGTTCGGTGGAACTCTAGTAGATGTCCTGAGTTCACATGGGAACGTGAAGACCAATTTCAAAAGAAGTATCCACATCTCTTCACTAAACCTGTAACTTCGTCAAGTATCACTACTTGAGCCTTGGGGACAAGGCTCTTCTAACGGGAGGAGACTGTAACATTTCACATTTTCAGGTCATAATACGACTCAAAACTTTCCATTATTTATTTTTAGAGTTTTACGCGTTTACTTCAATTTTTTATCGTATATATAAATCGCGTAAACTAAAAATCATCATTCAACGTAGACGGACACCAAGCAAGTTAAAGTTTATATCAAGCAAGTGTTATATAATTAATACGAGTATAATTTGTAACTTTTCATATTTTATTTTTTTTGGTTACGTAAAGCGTTTACGTTTCGTAATAAAATACATTTAGGCATACCCGGAAGCACCAATACCCATCCATACTCAAACAAATACCTACTATTATACCCGACACCCAAAGTTAATTCATTTCCTCACTTGTTCAATCCTAGCGCCGGATCTAGTAAATAAAACACAAGCAAATTCAAAGTTTACTTTTTTTTAGTTAGTTAACCAACAAGGTACACTTACATAGCACAATCTTTAAGTAATTGGCTTGTCAAATGTACCCTTCCTCCATTTAGGCATCTCCCTCCTCCTAGGGAGGAGGAGAAGTCTTATAAATCCTTACAACTTGGTACTTAACCTATCTAGCTCAACCATAGTTAGTTTAAGGTTGGATGAGCATTAACTCTTGCTATAAAAGGAAGGTCCAAGGTTACTTATCACTCCCTCATTTCATACAAGTAAACAAAGCAAATAAAACTCTCTCTACACCATCACAAACCCCGCGGCTCACCTTAGCAATTTAGGGTTTCATATAGCTTTTAATTCTTCAAAGATACTAGTGTTCAAGCATTGATATTAGGCATATTTAAGGTATTTGGAAGAGTATTGGAAGCTTGGGTAATAATCTAGCAAGGGTTAAACAAGAAAGATTTCTAGGGTTTTATATTTAGGGTTTCAGATTTGGGTTAGTCATTTGGGTTTGATACATTGTGTTCTTCATCTTCCTACACATCTCTAAGGTCTTTTAAACCTTAATCTTTCTATTCATTCATTTACATGCTTTTAATTACTTGTTATTTATGTTAATCACCACCTAAGTTTGTTTTTTTATGATTTATGAAACATTACAAGATCATAGGAAATTAAAATCTATATATATGTATGGTGAAATATGTATAAGATGGAAGAGCACACTCTATATAGGTGTTATTTAATTTATATGTTTAGTTTATAAAATAATTTGTTGAAAGTTTATTTATAATAGTTTATAAATAAAAGATCATGAGGACTTCACTTGGACAACCACTATGGACAAATTAGAGGACCTAAACTATGTAAGACTTATCGTATAAGGTATGGTAAAGGACTTGTATAAAATTTCTCAAGTAATGGAGTTATAAAAACTAATTTCTGAATTATATAAAAGCCCATTGTTTTTAATGCTACTGTTTGATTTTGAATTTTTATAAATCTTGGAATCATTTTATTAAAATAGTACATATTATAAGGATCGTAAGCATATACAAGTTTACGATAAATAAATATATAAAAGTGTTTTTATAAAACTTATTTTATCAAAACCCTTACTGTTTTAGGTCTGGTAAAATAATGGAAATATTTTATAATGATAGTACTTGTCATGAGGATCCCAATCATATAAGAAACTCGAAAAACAGAATTAAAACGAATAAGTTATGAGTTTTGCAAGATTTAAGTTTATAAAAAATTTTATAAACTGTTTTGACTTTTCTAAGTTGACCCAGATTTTTATAAATTTAGTAAGCATTTTATTTACATAGTTTATCTCGTCACGAATCCATACATGTAAAGAACAAGTGAAACGGAATGAAAATCACTAAGTTACGATGTTTACAAGGTTACAACAAATAATTGTATAAAAGTAGTTTTATAAAATTTACATAACCTATAAAGTTACTGTTCAGCAATAGCTAAAATATTATAAGTATAATATTTTAATAGATTTTCTTAATACGAAACCGTGGACATAAAAAACGTATAAAACGGAGTTAAAATGATAAAGATATGAGGTTTATAAAACATTGTGCACTATTTTTACTTTTATACATTATTTTATAAAACAATTAAACTAATTATATAATATCATTACATAATCAATAAAAATATTAAATCATATATTTTTAACAAATAATACATTGTTGAACAAAAATAATATTTTCTTTACGGATACAAATACATATACCTATATTTAACAAAGTACGATTTAATTATTATTTCAACATTTTTAAATTAAACAAGACCTATTAGGTGGTGGTGTAACTATATAACATGTGATATTTATTTATATAAAATACATTATACTCATACGGCCTATTATTAATTAGGTTGCATTCGGATTTTCCGAGACGATTTACTTATTTGATTTAGATAATCAATCATTCACTTACGGTGAGTTCATAGCCCCGCTTTTATACAATTACATTGATTTACAACTTTGGGGTGAGAAACATGCATTGTTTTACGATTGGACGCAAGTACACTTTTATACAAATTACGAGTTTGCCTAAGTAGCTATAACCCACTATGCCCATGAATCATGAACTGTTAATTACTAGATTGTAAGCGCGAATGTTATGAATAGATCTATTTGGGATTGACATCCCCGTTCGGGTGAGTAGCGCTCACTAGTTTCGAATGTACTAAAACAACGAATGTATACCATGTCGGAACAATTTGGATGTTGCGGGTTGAACATCTACACGGGCACATTATTTGCATTAATTTGCATACATATATGTTGTAGCTTCAGTGTCATGAGCTTAGTGCATTTCGTAATTACTTTTGTGATATTGTATTAGTTGCTTATCATACATTTGAAAATCTTGCGGTCCTACTTTATACATACTTAAACCTGTGAATTCACCAACTTTATGTTGACGTTTTAAAACACGTTTTTCTCAGGTCAATAAGGTACGAGAAACAAGGATACATTGGTGGTCACCATTTTGGAGTCATTACTATAAAGATTTGGGTGCATTACATTTTTGGAATATCTGTTATGTGTTAAAATCTTTAACTTTCATGGATGAACAATTTAAGCTTCAGGCTTTTGTAATAAACAAGTTTATTTAATCTAATGTATCATTTTTAAATGACTCATATAGAGGTCGTTCTCATATCTTGTGTTATTGATCTATGATGTAACACTCTCATACCCATATTCCGCTGCGACTCTATTTGGGGGTGTTACATCATGCTCTATTTAAGTTCTTCTCTCGAGCCTTCAACACTTCCAAGTTTTTTCGTGGGACCTTCAACACCTCCAAGTTCATCTCTGGTACCTTCTGGATCTACACCAAGTCTTGAAAAGGAAGAGTTCTCAAATAGCAAGTTCTTAGCTGCAAAGATATAAAGATAATGTAGGCAACATTAGATATGGAAAGGCATCTCGAGAACCAAGGAGTGTGACACATGAAGATTCAGATATTCAATATAGTATGTGACAGTGGGACACATGACAAGCATTATCTCTTATGAGTCAATGAGACATCACCACATGTCCTCCTTGTTTGCTCATCTAGTGATCAACGCGTGGCTTCGCCACAACTGTTAATCATCTGTCAAAGGTTTATCTCTAAACCCTACATGTCTCACTATAAATATATGACATTCCCACTTCACCAAGTAAGTTTATACCCTTGGGCAACTTCGTTACACACAGTGACACACATATCTCAAATGTTGTTTATTTAAGTATTACATGAGCTTCTTGATCTCAATTGTCTCTTCGAATCTTTACCGTTCTACACATAAAACCAAACAATACAACCACCCCCAATCCATCTGTAATCAAGTTTAACATACCATAAGTAATATTTTTTTTAAATCATTTATATTTAATTTAAATCATTTTTAATTAATTTATATTAAATCATTCTAAAATCATTTATAGTTAATTAAAATCATTTATAATGCATTTACATCATGTGAAAATTATTTATAATTAATTTAAATAATTTTTAGTGAATTTAAATTATTTTATAATCATTTATAATTCATTTCAAATATTTTTTAAAATTATTTTTAACTAATATAAATCATTTATGTTTGATTTAAATCAATTCTAATTAATTTAAAAGATTTAAACTAAACTTAAAGCACTTTTTATTAGTTTTACACTTTTGGCTAGGACATGTCCTAGACAAAAGTTGTGCATCGTCACCGGTTCACTTACATATATGACTCAGCCCAATATCTTGTATATGTCGGGAATGACGTATTGTGGTTAGTGTTTAATTCGGTTATATCTGTGTAGCTAGTGTTCAATGCGGATAGACACGTAGAACTAGTCGTTGTATATACTTGTTAGAAGTTTTGTAGAAAAAAGTAGAATTATAATGTGACGGTGTATTAGATCCAACATAATACATTCAATACAATGCACTCAATTCCCTGGAGAAGATCTAACAATTAATAGATATTTAAGTATCGAATAGTTAAGCTTAGAGACTTAAGAGTATAGAACATGAAATATTCCAACATGTGCTATATATGTACATCCACAGAACTTCATATACATGTAAACTCTGATTATCTGCTTCTACTTTCGGAATTCCATCATCATGTATGTTGTGGCATTTGGCTTCCTGTTTGATGATGAAGATTGATCAAGGTGTCGGTGCCCCTGGACAAGCGGGAGGGACATTTTGACCTCCAACCTTAGGTTTGATGTTAGAACACTCAAAACTGGCTGCTCCTCCTCCAGCTCCTTTAAAAACTAAGTTGATATCAGCCACCTCCACGTTGTCGCATGGCGCCCCTGAGCTACAAGCAAGCTTCACTGCACACTTACTCATTGATGTTCCCTTGATCTTTTTAAAGCTCACATTCGATAACTTCACTTTTGATGGAGCATTTTTTTGATAGTCATAACCAAAAACTAAATTTAACTAAGTATGTGATTAATATGTTAAGTACATAATTAGTTGTTAAATATCAAAACATAAAATGTGGGTTACATAACTTTACCAAGGGTGAAACTTGATTAATAAGCAAAGTTTTTAAAACCGAACCGGCAAGCGAACCAGATTTCATATGGTTCTCATTTTTTTTCCTATTTTTGCCGGTTTTCTCCGATTGAACCAGTGAACCTGACGAATTGCCTCGGGTAATTTTTCCGGTTGAACTGGTTGAATCTGCCGGTTCGGTCCGGTCTGATTTTCAAACCACTGTTACTAAGTGTGTCATCATGTACGTGGATGGATTTTAATAGATGTTTGATATGATTACCTTGCAAGCATTATTAGGACAATATTCTTGATCGATCAATATGGGATTTGCCACTTTGTCCATGATGATATCCTCAAAATGCACATCGCTAGCAGTTCCCGGATGAGAATCAGCGCCAGGCCATGTTTTGATCCTCACACCATTATTGGTGCCAGAAATGGTGCAGTTTTTAATCCAGACTCCTTGTACAGGTTGTTCATTTGGGTATTTCCCTAGGCTTCCAATACTGATGCCATGTCCTGGTCCACAAGTTAATTTCTCGATACCAACATTCTTGCTTCCATCTCCAAAAGAGATACAGTCATCACCTGTCCTTATTTTTGAGTTTGTGATGTTGAGCCCGGTTAACCTTGCGATATGAATTCCATCCGTGTTGGTACTGTTTGCTGGAGCATCAATGGTAATGTTTTGAAATTTGCTATTGTCACAACCCCATAATGCTATGTGGAAATTTTTGCTATTGGCAGACGTAAAGTCTTTAAACATTGAGTTCTTGAGGTGACTCAATCTGAGATTCTGAAAAACAATGGAAGATTCTTGACATGGTAAAATGGAAATCAAAAGAATAGGGTGATAAGGGACATGTGTTTAAGTACTTCCGTCAAAGAATACCAAAGTCTACAGGCCAGGTTTATTCAAAGAAACACATACGACAGGTAGGTTACATGTCATTTGGCTATCATGTCATTTGGCTATCATTTGGCCTTGGCCATCAAAGAATAGGGTGATAAGGGACATGTGTTTAAGTACTTCCTTTAAAGAATACCAAAGTCTACCAGGTTTATTCAGCGTCAACTTTTCAACTTTCGCAATATTGATCCAACTATCAGTTTTGAACTTTTCAAGCTCGGGTGGAGCCTTTACGATAGCTCCAGTGGCCTTGATCTTAATAGGACCCATGACCTTTCATTACCATAGTACTTGCCAAATAAGTCCCTTGTGGAAGTACCAACGAGCTTGGTGGTGCTGTTGCACATGCTGCGGTCCATGCAGCCACTATTTCCTAAGTTCAACATATTAGCAAAGTTTAACAAACAATTAACAGAACACACTAGCTAGAAACGCATAAAAATAAAACTTGTATGTCCTTATTACCGGTGCATCATCAGTTATTCCATCGGCCTTTGCACCTTTACTTTTTAAATCAACACTAACAGCATGGTTCTTCGCAATCATTCCCATTAATAACAAGCAGCATACTGCTACTCGAATGCTACTATCGTTGTCCATTTATATTTTAGGTTGTTATAGTACTTGTTTGTGTGATTTATTTCTTGGGTTTTTCATAATATGAAGTTATGGTAAAGGATGCTATTTATTAGATATATGAAATGCTTGAAGATTAAAGGTAGTAAATTTTTACAAGGAGCGACTCATTCAAATCACTATTTACCAAACAATTTAGGCAAGTGTATTAGTTTGTAAAAAACATATATCAGGAAATGTTGTTATTAAATATGTTACTATTGTTTATGTATGGACGTATGGTACATGATTAATGATTGGGTAAAGTAATCCTTGTGAGATGAGACTAGTTGTATGTTTCGTTTTTCACGTTCTGTAAGGAACCTGAGATAAAGGTTTATAATACAACCAGGTGTTAGTATGTTTATTTTGTGTGGAAAAGATAGCTTGATTATTCTCACTAAATGCATATTTATTTTTTATTCTTTTTAAGTTTCCTCGGTAAATTTTATTACTCAAAATAACAATGAAGTACAACGGATGAGGGTGAATACCACATCTTTGCCCGTTACATAGGCAACCTACTTCTTTAAAGGAAGGTACACTAAGTGACTAGACTACAAATGAATTAATAATTTCAAATAAACTATTTCTTCTTACGACATCAAACTTTGATATCTAAATTATCGAATATATATTGAATCTTGTCAGGAATTTCCTGGCCTTCATATATATCATCATCGTATGGGTCATAGTCGTAGTCATCATTCTCATAAGTTTTCTTTCATTGTTCCAGCAGACTATTAGTACCATAGCCAAGCTTCGTTGAAGCTAGAAAACTTGCCATTTTGTTATCCATTGATTCAACTTCATCCTCACTATCATGATCACCCGAAGAATCAACATTTTTCAAAGGTTTACCCTCATCATTCACAAGCGTAACTTTCCTATCAATAATTAGTCTTTCAATCTTATCAATTTTTCAACAATAGTTGTAGTACTAGTACTACTAGATCCCACATTCCAGAACGAACATCCATTAGAATTGGCCTTTTACTAGCCAGATTTGAAATCCTTCCATTTGTACCTAAGTCGACATCATTTTCAACCGAATTAAGCATATCAAATGGGTTTGAATTACTAACCTCTTTTGTAGGCTCTACATGTTTCTTCTTATTTCTGCTAGTGTTGGCATTATTCTTTCTTGAAACAAGTCTATAAACTTATTTGGCTGGTTTAAATCCCACCTTCAGACCAACCGAAACACCTCTAGGAGCTTGGCTAGGCATCTTCAAGTTTTTCGCCACACCCAATCCTATATTCTTAGGACACTCATCATGAACATGACCAAAAACCAAATAAAGCGATCTAGATACAAAAGTTAGAAAAACCTAACCCTAGCCCATTGGTGGCGACTGTGTGAAACCCTTACTTCTTCATTCGATCCAGTGCCCTAATCTATTAATTATTCTATTATATTTCTTTGATTCCTTCATTGATATATGCGAATATTTAATAGGCGAGCAGGGTCCACTTGATTTATTACAATTATAGAGTTTCGTATTGTGAACATTAATTAAACAAATCACTTTTCTTGTCTTATTGCTCCATTATGATGGTTTCAAGATTACATTATTTACCAATTGCAAACGATTTTATTAAAATCGTTTTTACGTGTTGTTGATGTTGCTTTTGCTTACTGGAAAACATGTGACATGCCTTTGTTCTTTCGATGTAAAAACCCTAATTATTTAGGGTTTTCTGCGTAAACAAAAGATATTACGCTACTTATTCTTCGTGGTTTTGGTTCGTTTGTGTCTTTGGGATGATGAAAGCGGGATTCTTGGATTTTGGAGGGGGTGCAAAGAAGAAAAAGATTAATGATTCTAATTTGAGTGAAAAGGTTAACAGTGCTACTGATATGTTGACACCTGCGGTTATGGATTTGTCAAAACAAGCTATTGAATTTCCTTCATTGGAAACATTGAATGGGAAACCTACGGATAGTCGATTCGCATTAACCAGGTAATAATTCTCCTGGTGTGTCTAATCCATATGCTAACGTTACTAGTAAACCGCATAGAAAAAGTGTTAATTTTCGCACTTTCTTTACATTGGGTGGTAACGGGGTTGATGTGGTTGTCCTGGTGGAGTCTATTAGAGCTATCAATGAATGGTTTGCTAATACAGCATATGGTTTCTTCTTGAGAAAACGTGTGGCTTACTCCGTTGTTGCTAACTTTGTGAGGAACACTTGGGGTAAATATGGCCTGGTTAAATCAATGCTAAACTCATCTACTGGGTTATTCTCTTTCCAATTTAGCTCTATGGATAGTTTGAATGCAACGCTTGAAAATGGTCCATGGTTTATTCGCAATAATCCGCTTATTCTAAAAAGGTGAAATCCAGATGTGAATTTATTAAAAGAAGATGTTGGGAATGTTCCGGTTTTGGTTAAACTTCATGTTGTCCCTATTACGACGTATAGCGAGGATGTCTTAAGTGCCATTGCTACGAAACTTGGTACTCCTTTAATGCTTGACTCTTATACTTCTGATATGTGCTTGCAATCTTGGGGCAAGTTAGGCTATGCTAGAGCAATAATTGAGCTTCAGGCCAATGTGGAGTTGAATTATACCATTGTGGTGGCTATGCCTAAACTTGTTGGGGAGGTGTTTTATACGTGTACTATTCATGTTGAATATGAGTGGAAACCTCCCAGGTGTGCGTGTTGTAAGGTCTTTGGTCATATTCAGGATGAGTGTCCTATGAACAAAAACTCGGATGTGGTAAAGAACATGAAGAAGCCTTGCCAAACTCATAGAGGTGTTTCGGTTGGTTATAAAGTGGGATGTCAACTAGCTAAGCAAGTGTATAGACAGGTTTCTAAAAAGAACAATGTCAGCACTAATGGTAACAAGAAGAAAGATATGGAGCCTACAATAGAGGTGAGTAAGTCAAACCCATTTGATGTGCTAAATTCGGTTAATAATGATGTTGATCTGGGTACAAATGGTGGGACTTCAAATCTGGCTAGTAAAAAGCCAATTCTAGTAGATCCTCGTTCTAGAATGTGGATTTTAGTAGTATTAGTACTACCCCTATTGTTGAAAAAATTGATAAAATAGTAAGACTTATTCTTGATGGGACGGCTACCCTTGTGGATGATGAGGGTAAATCGCTGACAAGGGTTGATTCTTTGGGTGATCATGATAGTGAGGATGAAGTTGCATCGGTTGATAACGATATGGCTAAGTTTTTGGCTTCAAAGGATGTTGGCTATGGTACTAATAGTCTGTTGCAACAATGGAAGGAATCTTATGGGAATGGTGAATACGATTATGACCTATATGATGATGATATGTATGAAGGCCAGGATAGACCTGACAAAATTCAAGATATATGTGATAATTTAGATATCAAAGTTTGTGGTCGTAAGAAGAAATAGTTTTTTTTATTTCATTTGTAGTCTAGTCTCTTTGTGTTCCTTCCTTTAATGATGTTTTTTGCCTATGTAACGGGCGGAGATGTGGGATTCACCCTCATCCTTTATACATAACAGTTTTTGGTGTAATAAAATTTACCGAGAAAACCCTTTACCTAAAAAACATGACCAAAAACCTTGCAACCAGCACACCTAGGAGGTTTCCACTCATAATCAACATGAATAGTACACGTATAGAACCCC
>BQNB010159116.1:0-12919 GCA_026074375.1 Tanacetum coccineum | reverse complement strand
AGCAACACCATTTTGCTGAGGAGTCCTAACAACACTAAATTCCCTCCTAATACCCTTCATTTCATAGAACTCATTCATAATTCTATTCTTGAATTCAGTTCTATTGTCACATCTAATTATTTTAACCTTATGGTTTGTTTGGTTTTCTATGCCAGTTATGAAGTTCTTAAGGATATCAGGAGTCTCATCCTTAGTGGCCAAAAAGAAAACCTAACTGAATCTACTAAAGTCATCAATGACAACTAGGCAGTAAGACTTTTTATTTATACTCTTCATAGAAACTGGGCCAAATAAATCCATGTGTAATAACTGTAAAGGTTTGAAAATAGAGCTCACATTCTTGGTCTTACAGGAGGCTTTGTGTTGCTTTTCCTTCTGACAAGCAACACATGTTTGGTCATTTTCAAAAAGCTTTGAAGGCAAACCTCTTACAAGGTTTCCCCTTACAAGTTTGTTAATAGTTTCAAAGTTTATATGACCAAGCCTCCTATGCCATAAATTAGACTCATCTATTGTTGCCTTTGCAAATAAACAAGTCAACCCTCTTGTAGGAACAACATTCTTTAGATCAAAACTGTATATGTTGTTCTGTCTGGGAACTCTAAGCAAGACTTGACTTTCATCAAGTAGCTTAAAGTCAAGATATAGAACAAGACATTCAGTCTTAGTGAAAAGAACACAGTTTTTCTTGTCACGCATTTGTAAGACAGAGAAAAGGTTAAACTTAAGTTCCTTTACAAAGTATACATCTTCAAAGTCTAATTTCCTAGTCTTAATTTTACCTTTTCTAGTAATTTTACCTCCTTTAGGACTTCCTCCAAATGCAACAAATCCACCATCTATTTCTTGATAATCTGTAAGGAATGACTTGTTTCCAGTCATATGCCTAGAGCATCCATTGTCAAAAATCCCTTGATCTTGTAAAGTATATTGTGGATTACCTTGCACTCAAAATAAGAGAATTAGTTTCTCTTGGGGACCCAAGCCATTACTAACTTGAGTCTGCCTTGTAGATCAACATAGTTAAATCTTTTAAGCATGTATAATCCACTATCTTTAGAGTTATGGTCAATAACATTTTCTGTTGGTCTCCAAATTCAGCATGTTGAGGACTTAACAGCATTTTCCCCATTTCCCACAGCCGCACTAACTACTGCTTTTGGCCCAGCAGTAGTTACTTTGTTAACCCTAGGAGTATTAACTTTTTTATTAAAATTATTGGTTTTAGCTGCTGATTTTTGGTTAAAATCCATTCTTACTGGTGAATGTGCTTTAAAATAAGAATATGGTTTGGGTAATGCATCATTCACTTTTGGTTTAAGGGCAGCAGTATTAACAGGCCTGACAGTACTAATTGATGCTGCTGCTCTTGGAGAGCTTTGCTTAGCAGCATTAACTGGTACTTGTCCTGACTTTGTTCCAACTACAGTTGGAATAAAATTCCTTTTAGGATGTGGGTGAGTCAATTTATTTTGGTGGTTCACCCTTTGAGCATTGTTCCATACTGGTCTAATTTCCCTTTGACCAGTAACCCTTCCCTTATTATTCAACACTAGTTTTTCTACCATTTTATTATCATGAAAATCACAGTCTTTGATTAAATGGTTGAAACTCCCACATACAAAACTAGCTTTCTTTATAAACTCAAAACCATTCCATAGTTTCTGAGTCATCATCCCATTCCAGTTTCTTCTATTACCCCTAGGACTTTGACTTTTCTTGGAATACTCTACTTGCCTATGTGTGTTTTCCTTATTAACAGATTTCACATTCTCATTAGATTTGACAAAATTGATTTTAGTGAACTTTGGTTTTGTCTGATCAGATTTAGGTCTAAACACACTATCATTATCACTATCAGTGTCCCATTCTTCAATGATAGGAGCACTAGGCCTAACAGTTTTAGGCTTTTCTATAATATCCTTACTAGTCTTAGATATACTAGTTTTAGTTTCACTCACTTTAGTCTTATAAACAGAATCATCTAACCCAGCAAAAGATAAGTCAGGTCTTGAGGGCATGTAGTTCCCAGTATAAGAAGGGGGAACTGCATGATATCCCTCAACCTTTTTAAACCTATCATTTACTGGATTACCATCCCCATCACTTTCATGACTGTCAAACACATTATCAAGCACTTCACTCTCATTCACTTGTTCATCAAAACCAAGACTAGTCTTGTCTTTAGCAATTATTTGACTATTTATCAGTTTAGTTAGGTTCTTAGAAGATGTTTCAAATTTTTCTAGTTTAAGTTTCAAATCATCTTTTTCTTTTAAAGCATTTTCTAACTGATTTTTAAGCTCTTTTATAGAAATATCTTTTACTTGGACTTCATATTTTAAAAATTCAATATCTTCTTCATAAACAGCTTCATTGTTTTCATGAACAACTATTCTAGCTTCTAATGATTCTAATCCCATTTGATAACCTATTATTTCTAGATTAGATTTATTAAGAGCTTCACGCTGTTGATCATACTGTTTTTGAAGAGTTTCATATGATTTTAAGCAATCTTTAGAGCAAGTATGTACCTCAGAGTCTGAACTTGATGAACTTGATGAACCTTGGGATGTATAGGCCATTAGAGCAAAGTTTGTGATGCCTTCTTCAGCCTGAAAGCTCCAATCATAACCACCTATCCCATCTTGAACAACCAAGGCATTTGTAGTAGATGTATCCACTGGTGCATTCCTTCTTGGAGCATCTCTATTTCTATTCCCCTGATTCCTTGGTGCCCTGCATTCTCTAGCAAAATGACCTCTCCTATGGCAGTTGTAGCATTCAACCTTTGTCCTGTCAAAGCCAACAGTCTCTTTGTCATTTAAATCCATCTTCCTTCCTGTCTTCTTTATGAACCTCTTAACTCTCATGGTAAGCATTGCCACTTGCCATTTGAGATCCATTTCTTCAAGATCATCAGCATCAATCTGTTCCAAATCTTCATAGTCCAACTGTGGGGCATTGGACTGGTTAGCAAAGAAAGAAAACATGACATCATCAGCATATGATGCAGTAGAAGCTTGATCCTTAGAACTAGCAGCAGAAACACTATGAGCAGTATTAACTGTTTCATTAGTACTGCTAGAGTTATCTGAGGAAACAAAAGCCACATTCTGAGAATTTGAGCTTGAACTTGATTTGCCTTTGATCTCAGATTCATACACCTTCAGATTATTATACAAATCATCCATGCTCAATGTGTCTAGATCAGATTTGTTTCTCATGATTAAAGCAATATTGTTCCAAGCTGATGGTAAGCTTCTTAACAACTTCAGATTTGCATCCTCCTGAGAGATAACTTCACCATGGATTTCAAGTTGACTGATGAGCTTTTGAAACCTATCATAGGTTTTATCCAGTCCTTCTTGACTTGATGCAGTAAAGTTTTTATAATTCTGCTTGAGAATGGTCTTTTGCATCTTCTTTGATTCCTTGTTGCCTCTAAATCTATTATTGATAGCTTCCCATGGGGACTTTTCATCCTTGCAGGCATGAAACTTTAGTAGGTGCTCATCGGGAATGGCTAGCATAAGAGTGCTTTTTTGCTTTTAGTTCATTTTTCCTTGCTAGCTTTTGTTCAACAGTTTTAGGAGGAATAGGACCTTCAGTACTAGTACTAGCTAATGCAACTGGTGAAATTGAATCACCATTTACTATTACCTCCCAAAGGGTATGATCAGTGAAAGTAAGGTATTGTTCCATCCTCATGTTCCATAGGTCATACTCCCTAGTTTTGAGTATTGGAAGTTTTAGTGCAGACACTATTTGGGTAGTTTCTGACTGTGACTCCATCTTTTCTTTGACTAACAGATCTTGAGTAGAGTTAGAGTTCTTCTTATTCAAAGTTTCTCAACAAGCTTTGATACCACTTGTTGATCCCTTTTGAATAGATTTTACTTAGCTTGTTAAAGCTTAGTTGTGTTGGATAGATCCAAGACAACTATAATAGAAACTAAGATTGTGAATACTATAAACTATGCAAAAACTAGTTGGTAATACTAAGAAGAACAATGCAACAGTAAAACAAGATCTTGCTAAACTTTCAATATATTGAACACAATCAAAGTTATAGAATAACCTTGAAACTATGAATACTAACTATGAGAAAATGATTTCTAGATCTATATCTCTAACTATGCCTTAGGGTTTCTTTTATACACCAAGAAACCCTAATGGACTTACAAAACGCGTCAAGTGATCAATGCATATCTATTCCTAACATATCTCATGCATATCACTTTAGTAGTACTAACTATATAACTAACAGTACTAACTATTATAACTAACAGTACTAATAAACTGACAGTACTAACACTTTGTACTGGCAGCACTAACTTTTAAACTAATAGTACTAATGACTTAGACTATTTTCTTCAATCTTTAGCAGTGTTAAGTTAGTACTGGCAGTACTAACTTTGTTCTAGTAGTACTATCTTCAACTCTGGCAGTAATAACTAAGCTTGGCAGTATAAACTCTTCTCTTGGCAGTACTAAGTGTGATAGGTTTAAATCCCAACAATTATTGATAAAACATAAAGATCGTTTAAAACTCAGATTGTTTAGATCTAATCTAGGATTATAAACATCAAAGATAAACATTACACAACGGAATAATAACAATAAGAACAATGATGTTTTTCAAGGTTTTTCTTTATTCATCACAGCTCCAAATGATTCTTGAGGCTAAACACTAACTAACTATTAGCTAAATAACTATTAACTAACTAACTACTGTGTACACACGCACACGTTTACTAGACTCTCATTGGGAGAGCTCTATGTTTCTGGATGCACTATACCAAACGCTTAATACCCTTTATATATAGAGTTTACAAGAAAACCTAGAGTACTAAGGAAGCTATCTTTGATATCTTTGACTTTTCAATGCATATCTTCATAGAAATCTTCCAGCTTTTAATTCTTCCATATGTAGAATACCAAAGTGTCATATTAAGCCCTTGTTGTTTCATTTGTCTTCATTTAAACATATGTAGTTTTGTAATCATCAAATCAATAAACCCAACAATAATCAAATGGGTGTTTATTTCTAATTCCTTCCCCCTACTTAAGTCAAACTTAAGCATATAAAATTAAAATAGGAAGGGTTAGAAATGGAACAGATTACTCCCCTGGATATGCTCGGTATGATGAAGAGACAACATGCTCTAAGCCATGCTCTAAGTCTGCTTCCTCGAGCAACATCTGCCATTACAAATATCTCCATAATCCGCGAGAATAACATCCAACTAGTCCGGTTTGGAATGCTTCCTTGCAGCTTGATTAGCATCATAGCACCACTCCATGTGCATTACATGTATAGCTGCAAGAAAGACTAATACCAGAAGTATAAACCTGGATAAAAGCACAATAGCACAAAATATACAAAATAAACCTAACTCACTTTCGTAGGAATCATGATTGTATTTAGCGTATGCAACAAGCCTTTTAAACCACTTGGTGGCTCAAGTGGACGAGTGTAGTCTCGTGAGGGTTTCCAGAGAACATACCCACAAAGTTCATTTATCAAATATACACGATTTTGTAAAAATTTCAAACATTTAAAGATTTGCAGGAAGGGATTACGGCGTAACCATAGATTGGGTTACGCCGTAACCATGTGGCAAAAGTATTTTAAAATTTTGATCATATCTAGTTACGACATAATCATGGAGGGGTTGCGTCATAACTACATTCGTTATGGCGTAACTGAATTTGTTATGCCCAGACAGAAACATTTTTAACCATATGAATACGAGTTGATGTGATCTCGAACTCCATCACCCTGCAAAATCAAGTAAGAAACATACAAAACCAACTAAATATAGAAAGGAAATGAACTAAACTTAAAAGATAGGTCAGGTTGTCTCCTGATGAGCACTTTTCTTTTTAAACGAGTCTTTAAGTTAGACTCAAGCCTCCATCACAAGCTACTTAGACATCTCCACACATGTCCAATCTTTTTGTCATCTTGGCTATTACACCAAGATCTCCTTAACATGTTCATAATTGCTCAACCTGCACACTAGTAAACCCGTGCATTAAATGTGTAATAACAATAAAACTGAGCAAAGGAAGAGGAGTACAGTAGAAACTCGATAAATTAATACTCGATTATTTAATAAACTCTCTAAGATAATATTTTTTGCCGGTCCCGACTTATATATTCGTTTATACCATAAATCTGATGAAATTCATTAAACATAATGTTTCCGGCAAGATTTACTGGTTGTTTGGTTTTGATGGCATATTGCTTGATTTAATAGATGTGCTTGATTTAAGAATGCTCCTTAGCATATCTTGTGAAATGAATCTCATTAAGATTATTTACCTTTATTAAGTTTGTAATTCATAAATAATAAATGATTAAAACGTGACATATTTTAATCTTAAGCAAATATGATTTTCTAAGATTATTATTTTTGTCAATGTTATATTTATAAAAAATTTATCATCATAATTAAACAAATAATATGTAGTGTATATTCTTGTAACATAACCATTCATGCTTTGAAGAAAATAAAATGCATAGGATATATATTATCCTTTATTAATCGTTTAATACCATAAATCGGAAATTCTTTAAACATAATGTTTCCCAAACATCTATTTTTACCGCACGGTGGAATTAACAAGAGTATTAATCTTTTTTAGAATTTAGTTTAAAAGTGAATTTTAGCTTTGAGTTGTGCTTTTATGTTGTATCAGTGAAGATTACATATGTTGTAAGTTTGCTCGTGTTTGTTTTTTCAGAAATGACAAATTTAGCAATTGCATTGCAATGTAAATCGCTTAAATATTTCGGATGAAACATCCAAGTCGTCAATCCTACTTCATTTGAAATTTTAATCATAAATTTGCTAATGAATTGGAACACAATTATTGGACAAGTAGACTCAATATGACATCATTTTTAACAAGAGTAGACTTATGACCCGAATGCAACACTCATGACTAGTCTTGTGAAAAGGATGTCATCATTTTCATATCAATCGAGTGTGATTGAGTATGTAGGTCTAAGATAATATCTCTCGTTATATTTTGATATTAATCTTAAAGCTAGACAAATAAGAATACGATTTCTTATCCATACTCAAAGACGTGTCAATTAGATTTGATAAATATCAACCATAATTTGAAATAATGATACGATATAAACCGAGTATTTTTCTTGACCCTCACAACACGCAATTAAACAGATAACATATTAATATGTGTGTTTTCCGTTAATCCTAAGATTATTTGTGAGAGTGAGGTTAATGAATGATGAAAAGTTAACTTATTGCTTCATGATTATCATATATTTTGTTTATTTGAAAGACTATTTATTGTTACGTACAATGAGCACACTTTCGACAATTCATAAGTATTATTACAAAACACAACTCTTGTAAAATGATATATGAAATAGAATTATGTGTGTTATGTTGGATCAATTCAAACACACTTAGAGTTTGAAAATACTTTTTCTTTTATATAAATACTAATGTATTAAAATGATCCATTTTCTCTTGTTTAAACAACCTAAGGTAAAACAAGGTAAGTTGTTTAAAATATTTAAACGTGTCATTGAGAATAGATTAAATTGTTTGAAATATTTAGGTGACTAGTTTTAACACATTTCAAATATACTAGACAAGTTATTATACTTTTATTCCTATGTATATTTCCATACTCGAAAAGATTTATAAGATGTTTGAGTAACATTAAGCCGTCTATGCCTATATGCAATGCAAAACAAATTTTGCCAATCTAATGCAAAAATCAGCGATATAACCAAGTTATCGCATAATTTCGGAAAACTAGCTACAAACGAATAGAATACATGGCACATGTGCTTAGATATTCAATTAGCTAAATTTCAAAAGCAACGATCATTTAATATTTTCTATTAACAAGACTAAGACACAAAGAAGTGCACATAATCATATAGCATAACACATAAAAGCACTTGTGTTTTGTGTATTAAATACAACAATGTATACTTAACTCGGTTTTATTTGAAAATAAAATAGTTTTTCCTCCCCCAATCAAAAAGTTAATCAAGCCACTATTTTAAAATGGATAAATACTTAATTTTTCAAAGATATACTAACTAGGAATGCCCCGACTCACAGGAAAAGGTAAAATACAAGTTTTACGTCAAAACAAAACATAAATTTTTAACCACCATGTAGTATTTTGTCTTTCTGACTTATTTAAGTTTGGAATAATTACTTGGAAGTATTTTTAAATGAAAGTAGACTCATTTTTTTCTTTAAAAACACTGGTGTGCAACGACCCTTCATACGGAGTTATTGTGATTTTATATGAATTTTTTTAAGTTTCACTGAAAAACTGCCGAATCATACAGGCGGACTCCGCCTTTATTAATTTAGGGGACCGCCATGAATTAAGGGGGCCGCCCAAATATTTAAGGAGGCCGCCCACCTGATACTCAGAATTACGATTTTGGTAAAAAATTATTTTCTGATTTTGCGGAAAGGTGTACAACTTTTTGAATTTGATACCGAACATATAACACTTATTTTAAGCATCATTTTTATCTCAAGCTAGTATAATTAGTGTATATAACATCAAAACTAATACAAGTCAATCAACAAAATACTTTTCATATTTAATCCCCCTTAATGGGTAATTTGATACATGGATCATACTTAATTTTTAAAACCATTTGTTTTGAAAATTAGAGCGACGCGACTCTTGATACCAATTGTTGAAATCGTAGAGGGGGTGAATACGTTTCCATTTAAAATTTTAAAATATTTCGTATCAAATTACCGATCAAGCGTGAACATAATAGATGATGTTCATAAACGAGTTTATATACACCTAAAACTACATTTAATATTACAAAATACAAACCAACACCAAAATTCACATATTCAATACATCAACATAATTACAACTAAAAATAACAAGCACATCATCTACAATTGCAAGTATAAATATAAAGCGATAAATGCGAGCATAAAAGTAAAGAGATAAGTAAAAGGAAATGCAAACCGGATACTAGTGAATTATAGTGGTGTGGGACAGCGAAGCCCTCTTCTGCCCTACTCCTACTCCCCGAGAACCCAACACGAGGAGTTACATCACTAGTCAAGCAAGCACCCTTTAGTCGGATAAACCGTACACACCATTTGCTTACACCAATTTCTGACACTAAGTAAAATGTCGAGTTCTAATCCTAGCTAGAACCAACCTATCACAAAATAACACACCACTTCACGACAATTCACAACTTGGCTTCACTACATAACTTCACACTACTTCACAACTTTCCACACCTTTACTTCTTCACAACCTCACACTACTTAGATCACACCACTCTAACACTACATACAAAGATCACCACGATCTAACTATACTCACAAGATTGGAATACATAGACTCAATCTATACATTGTGAGTGTAAAACATGTCACGAATGCACTAACTACATAACTTCGTATCTTGACGATAACGAGAGTTCTTCTCTTGCATTTGAATGAATGGATGATTGTATCACATTTTAAACATACTTATAATAAGTTAAGTGATCAAAGGAAAGGGTTTGAAATGAGGTTTTAGATCTGAGAAAACTATGTGCAAAGAGATGAGAAAATCTGTGAAAACAGTCCACTATTTATAGGAAAAAATATTCATTTTTTATTTGGCCGGTCCCCTTAATTATACAAAGCCGGTCCCCTTAATTATGGCCGGTCCCCTTAATTAATTAAGGGGACCGCCCATTTTTCAGACGCTCCAATTTTGTCCTTTTGTGGGGAAGGTTTTTTCTGGAACTTTCTAGCCGTTTTTGGGTAGAAAATTTGAATTCAAAATATTTATTTTGAATAAAATATTTCTTATAAATACAAAAATGTTTTGTATATGTTTTAAAAATGTTTGTCCCATTTTATAAAAAAATGTAAGGTTTGGAAAAATAAAAAATTTCTTTGATCATTCAACAAATTAAAGTTTGTTTGTTCATACCTTTAGTGATTTACGTCGGGTGCGAACTTAAATTTGTTGTTGAAGAAAACTTGAGACGTCGAAAGATGTTGACGTATGAATTGATGATTTGGAATACGATAACTTAAGTACTTTATTATATGTGTTTTATAATTTACATGTTTGTCATCAAGCCAAAACATGAAGAGAATTATAATTTTAAAATATCGTAATATTTCTACCAACAATTTTTTATCTAATGGCCCGATGATTGGCAAGCAGATAGTTCGTATATCGTAGGGTAAAACTCCAGTTAGCAGACAGGTATGCATTAAGTTGCTTCATTGCTTCTTAATAAAAGTGAGTGTACGAATCATAAAATGAACCAAAGTATAGTATTTCACAAATGATGGGTATGAATTTTGAGAGCTTTTTAATATCACAGGAGCTTAAATTTGTAAAATCTTACATTTTTCTTTAAGTTTCACTTGACAACAAAACTTTAAAATGTCATAAAATCTATAAACTTTAATTTTAGTAGTTCCTTAACGTAACTTCTAACATCACCACCAAGATGCGCGCCATACATCTTGGTTTGGACAGTAAAAAGGGTAGACAAATGGTCACAAAATGTAACCCTTAATTTTAATTACAACCAAGTCCAAATATTCAGCATTCCTCTATAACATAAAGAAAAAAAAAACATATTGTTTACTCATTACCGTAGTATCTTTTTGAAAAGAGTAAAAGCTTTTACGATAGTTAATTACATTTGTAAATTCAGAAAGAGGGACAAAATCTTATTACATGTAAGTTTTGAATGCAGTTTGTGAGCAGCCAAGTTCAATGTAATAAGATTAGCCCACACCAAGTTCTTGCTGAATTAGCCCACACCAACTTCAATAATATTTTTTGTCCCACTTTTTGAAATTATATGTCAAGATACAGCAATGTAATAAGATTTTGTTCCTCTTTGGTTTATAATTTACATGTGATTATTATTTTGACAATGTTTCAAATGCAGTTTGTTGTGAGCAACCATCACTGATGAAGTATTGTTGGACACCGAACTACTCGATGTAAGTTTCCTTTCCTTTGAACAATGTTTCATAGTTAGGTTTTTGTTTGCATGCATATATACCGAATTCGAAGCATAGACTCAGCAGAAATCTAGATACACAACTCAAAGAGTATAATGGCGTCTGAGTATATATTATTGTTGGCATACGCATGCAATGTCATGAATCAATAGTTAGGTAATGGTTTATGATGTTCATATAATGAAATTGTGATTATAATTACTTCAAGAGGGTATAAAACGTTAAGGGGTATTTGAAAGACATGTGAGACTATGTATGTTTTAAGGGGTATTTAGGCGTTTGCGTACTACAGTTTTTAAGAGGTGTTTGTGTATGCATGCTGTTGTTTTTTAGGTGTTTATTTATGCCGCAAAACTGAACTTAAAAAGGCTCTATTCGCATAACGGATATCTTGAGGTTTAATCTAATTTATTTGAACTATGTTTTTGTTTGGAAAATGTTGATTTTAATTTGTGTCTTTTAGAAATATGAGTTATCCTTCATTGAGGTAGAAGTGTCATATTAGTTATGTTCAGTTTCGATTGATTGTGAGTTTAACCATTCATAGACGACGTTCAACTTTTTCATTATAGAACCCGATAGGGAGAGTTGAGAATTATCTAACCCAACTCCCAAAAATACATTTGTTATAACATTCACTTATACAAGATTTTAGTAACTATGATAATACGTAAACTTGATACAAACTTCAAATGAAAGAATCTTAATCACAAATCCCCGGCAACGGCGCCAAAAATTGATTGCTAGTAAATCAACACACGTAATGATAAAATATAAAATAATATGAAATTCCCAAACTACCCTTGAGGACAAAGGTAGTTAGAAAAATCACACGATAATATATATAATAATACGTATATAAACCGGGAAGTATGATTCCCGGGTCGTTTCCCCAACGATTTATGAAATTGAAACCACGTTCTTGTTTGGACAATGATTTGAATGGTAACGAAGATTGATTTGATTATCTATTTCTACAAGAAAAATAAAGCAAATAACACCAAACACAATTAAATCAACTAAATTTTTACTAAAAATGCAAACGGGAAATCCTAAAAACGCGTCTAAATTATCAACTAAGGCAAAATTAATCCTAAAAATGAAATTTTTGAATGTAAATCTTAAAAATGACAAAAGAAAATTTTCTAAAAAGGAATTATATTTTTTTGGCTTTTTAATAATTTTTTATGAATTAAAAACGAATTTAATCTATTTAAAATCCTAGAAAATAGCAAATTAATACCTAAAAATTCTAAAAAATGATTTTCTAACTTAGAAAAGTCTAAAATATTATAAAAACTCAGAAAACTATTTTTAACTTCTTTTTATAATAAAAATCTATTTTATAAAACTAATTTAAAAAGTTAAAAATGGAAATTAAAATCTAAAAAGGGTAAAAATGATTTTAATGCTTATAAACCTAAAAGAATTTATTCTAAAACTAAAAACTATTTTTTTGTAATTTTCTAAAAACTTTTTTCTATTTTTAATGGCTTTTTTAAATTTTTAAGTTTCGAAAATTAATTAAAAATAACAAATGATTATGAAAAATTCTAAGAAAAACAGGAAAAATGCTAAGAGCTATAAGTATCCTAAGAAAAATAAGCTGGCTAGCCCAGCTTATCAAATAAGCTCTAAAAAGCCACTAATAAGCCACGAAGTGGCTTGGGCTTATAAGGCCAAAAACGAGGTTAAGTATTAAATGGAAAGAAGAGCTCACGGATGAGCTATTGAAGCACAATGGTAAGTGTGTGGGTTTGTATGCAGGAGGTCGTGGGTTCAAGTCCCCCCCTCAACTTTTTTTATATTGGAAAATTTTAAAAACAAAGTGAAAAATAAGCTAGGAATAAAGGACTTTTGTGAAAACAGCTTAATTGAAAACAAGA
>BQNB010159115.1:3881-14947 GCA_026074375.1 Tanacetum coccineum | reverse complement strand
GTACCTCGCTAGATGCTTGAGCCATGAGACATGTTTCGTCTCTAGTCTTTTCATCATCTTCCCTGCCGCTATCACTCTTCTTGTCATCGCGGCATCTTTAGTATGTCTTTTTTTTCATTCCTTGGTTGTCTTACGAACCTACCTCTTCTTTTAAAGAACTTCTTGAAGACTTTAACCGCCATGGCATACTCTTCGTCTTGACTTTTGAAAGTCAATCTTTCTTCATCACTAGATTCCTTCTTAGCCTTTAAAGCAAGAGATTTTCTTTCTCCTTTAGCTTTGACTATTTCAGAATCTTTATTAATGATCATCTCATGAACTTTGAGGTTCCCGATGAGTTCATCTAGTGACAGTGATGTCAAGTCTTTCGACTCTTCAATCGCCGTGACCTTTACTCTTTATTTAGGATGTAATGCCCTAAGAAACTTCCTAACATAGTTCTTGCTAGAATAACCTTCATCAAGAGATTTTAAACTAGTATTAATAGTATTAAATCTAGCAAAAGCACTATCTATAGATTCGTCTTCGGAAATGACAAAATGTTCATATTGTCGTACCAAAAGGTCAATCTTGTTATCTTTGACTTGGCTATTACCTTGATGGGTGATTAACAAAGTTTTCCAAATTTCTTTTGTCGTATTACACATGAAAATTCGTTCATATTCTTTTCTAGGCAAGGCATTGTAAATAACCATTTTGGCTTCATTATTTTTCGCAAGCCTTCTTTTAAGATCATCCGATTGTTTTTCAAAAGGGACAACCTCATCAAGTTTGGTTTCCGGATTTTGAATAATAGGTTGAAAATCACCATTGGTAATAACATGCCAAAGATCTAGATCTTTTGATTTAACATATGTCTCGAATCTATTTTTCTAATAAATAAAACTATCGCTTTTAAAAAGTGGTGGTCTTTCCATAGATTGCCCTTCTAGATATTTATCGGAATCCATAGATAGATCCAAGCTTTAAAATATAATATATTTTAAAAATCTTGAGTGACCTTGGCTCTGATACCAATTGTAGGAAACTAGAAGGGGGGGGTTGAATAGTTTTACAGGTTAATTTACGTTTTAAAACTTTACTTAGAAAATTGTTTGATTCGAGTTGTATGTCAATCAACCAACAATATGAATCACAACTAAACTATCTAACTAAGTAAGTAATAACAATATAAAGAGATAGAAAAAGAAACGACCAAACCAAGTGTAACACCCCCAAATTGGGTCGCAGCGGAATATGGGTCCGGGGCGTGTTACTTTATGGATCAACAACACAAGAGATATATAGAACGACCAAAAAGTCGTTTGAAAATGATACATTGGATTTAACAAAGTCATTGTTACATAAGCCTGTAGCTTAACTGGTTCACTTAATCAAATACAAAGATTTTCAGCCCATAACAGATAACAAAATGAAATGCGACAAAATCTTTAATGCAAGACATCCAAATCAAAACCACCAATGTATCCATCGCACCTTGTGCTTATTGATCCCTGAAAACATTGCTTTAAAACGTCAACAATATGTTGGTGAATTCATAGTTTGATAAAATCATATATTGTGGACCACAAGAATCTCTAGTGTATGATAATGCAACAGATGCAGATATATACTAATGTAATTATGTTGCTCTAAGCTATGACATGATGCTTGACATGTTGGATGCCAAATTAATGGCGTTTGCCGTGGTGATGTTCTAACCGCAACATCTTTTGTTCGATATTGGTATATGTTAGTTTCATGGTGATAGCTAATCCCGAACGGGGTTGTCAAACCCAATAGATCTATTAATAACATTCGCGCTCACAATTAACAGTTCATGATAATGGGCTCAGATATGGGTTATCGCTACTTAGGCAACACGTAATCATAACATGAAACTTAACCACTTGTGTCCAATTGTAAAGCATTGCATGTTTTTCACCCAAAACTTGTAACAAAGCATGTAAATTGTGGGGTATGAACTCACTTGAGTGAGTAATGCCAAGTGTATCACAATTACGCGCCTCGCGATTGATCAAATGCAACTATTAATTAAGGCGTTTACAGTTCACGAGTATTAGTCTAACAACATTTGAATATAATCTATTAGTTGTTACTTCATACTATCGTTCGCGGCTATCATAATTTTTAAGTCATGACATGGACAGTTCGAGGAGTTAGTCACTTTAAATCGTAAATCAACAAACCTTTTTAACGTCGAAACGCCTTCCGGAGAGGCCTCATTATGAAACTCCTAGTATTATAGTACTTGGATAACACAATAACATTATGATATAGCTCATCACCAACTAATGGTTTTGGAAAAATTGTGTTTAACAAGTTAAAACGTTTATAATTACCGTTTTAGTAAAACTGGCGTAACTTTCGCGTTTTAAACCCGATTCTTGCGTTTCTTATGTCCATCTTTTCGTATCAAGACGAGTTATCATAAATTGACTTTTTCAAATTTCGGACCTGCTGGTGAACAGTAAAAATTACTGTTCACATCAGACCCTATGTATATTTTCATCGATTTAATTGTCGTAAAACCCGTAAACGTCGTATTTTATTCGTTATAGCTCCGTTTTTAACGATTCTTTCGAGGACGTTCTCGTATTTGAAAGTTCTATATATTTATGAGGTTTACAAAAATATAACTTTCTGTCATGAATAGTAACTTTTATAAAAATAGTTTTATAAAAGTATTAATTGTCGTAAACTCGCGAAATTCATAACTCGTTCGTTATTAATTGAAAAATTACGATTCTTATCATTTTGGAATCCTAAAAATATGTACTATTTATTAAAAATACTAACCCTTGCTGTTTGAGATTTTTATAAAAATGTTTTTATAAAAATTCATTTACGACTTCGTTTATTAACGTATAACTTGTTTTTAACGTAACTTTTTCGTTATTAATCCGTTTAACAAGTTTCTTACTTTTTCGGAATCGTCGTGAAATGTATTATTTTATAAAAATATAAAATAAGTATGCAAAAATTCGAATTTGGGACAGCAACTTTGCTTGAGCTTGTTGACTCCATTTGTAACCTTTTCTTTATACTTTACTACTTTTGTATTTTATCACAAGCCTCATATATCATATATATTATAAATCATACATATATTAAATGTCTATTGTCCATATTAGTCCTCATGTGTCCAAGTTACTTATGTCAACAAATCCATTAATCTATTTTAAAACCATAACTTTACTTATGTAACCTTAATCTACTAGTTTTGTCCATAATCATTTTTATACATAACCAAGTGTGTAAATAACTTATGTGACTATTTTAACATGATATCATTAATATCATAAGATATATAAAAGTGTACATTATGATGAAAATAAATAAAAACTTCTTTTTACATGTTAATAATCCTAAATGGTGATTTAAGCTAAATAGAATAATCATATGCATAAAAATGAAAATTTTAAGAACATAAAGAGTTCAAGTAAACCTTATGAGGTATGATGGTGATGATGTACAAGTACTAAACCCTTGTTTAGCCACAAAAACCTTAAAAACTTCCTTTACATGGTTAATGATCTAAATGGTGATTTAGCAAAAATAGAATACTCATTATGCTATAAAAATGAAACTTAGTGAAACATGAAGAGTTTGAAAAATAGATCCTTATGTGTGAAAGTGCATGAGAACAAGTGATAACCCTTGTTTTGCCACAAAACCCTTGCTTTCCTAACAAAAAACCTTAGCTTTCCTTTACAAAGCCATAGTTTTCTTATTCTGAGAGAATACTTGGAAAATGGTTGATTCATTGCTTGGCAAAATGCCTTAGTGTACCTTAGAATAGATGTGTATAGAAGTGTATGGATTGTAGAAAATTTTGTATGGGTTTTGTTGGGTGGTGGTATTGAGCCGTGAGCTCTATAGGAGTAAAAGAGAGAGTTTGTGAATTTTCTCTAAGTGTTTATGCATGAAAGTGCTAGCTCTCTTATGCCATGTATAAGTAGTAACATGTATAGTTAGTCAAGGGAACATAAAGTAAGTCCTAGGGATGGCCAAGGTCCTAGTCTTTGGTCAAAGTATGGTAGAAATGGTGAATGTCCCCATATGTTGAAAGGTACATTCCCATTGAAAACATGGAAAATGTGTTCTCAACTCGCATTTCTTGGTTCCCTACTCTCTATATCGCGGTTTTACTAGAGACTGAGAGGTATGATAATATTGACTTAAATTTTGGGGTATTAGTATAAACGTGGGGTATTTGTTTGTGAAGCGTAGGAAAACGTTTTGGTGGTTTGTTCGGTAGTGACTAAACGCATTATTTATCGCGAAACGTTTTACATTTGTACTCCGTTAAAACTATAAAATGAATACAATGTTAATTATATCCTCAATATAATTATTTATCCCTTGCTATGATGTTCAATTTAATTGTTTTTTGTTGACCGTCCCGTTTACAATGAACTGTTAATTTTTGGAGTACGCGGATATTTTAACCTACGTTTTACAATTTCAAGTAAAATGCGTACTAATACAAAAGATCACTGCGGATTTGCTTGATGTATGTCATGACTTGAAAACATCAGGGTGGTTATACCATGACACCGGAGATTTTATAGTGGTTCGGCAATAAAAGCACCTTCTTTGTTCCTATTCCATCCCGAGTACTTCTCTCGAGATTTCACTATGTCAACACTATAGTCCCTTTAGGCGAAATGGGGAAATACGTGTTTACAGTTCGCTTACTTTCTTTCTGACACTAAGCAAATATGTCGATGTCCTAATCTTAGCCTAGAACCAATCTTATAGGACTTCACTTAAGGTCTTTAAACACTCACAAGGATATATATACCCTTGGATTTGACACACAATCCACTCACACCATTAACAATTTACACAATTGGGATCTACACACAATCCAATTTACACATCAACACTAAATCTATGTAATGATGATTTGTGTTTCTGGTGGCGGAAGAGAGAGTTATGATAACAATTCATATGTTTGAAGAATCGATTGTTCTTTTCTTTGCACATTGATTAGAAGAAGAAGAAAGGAGGAGGAAGAAAGAAATTAATTCACTTGTTGAAACATGATTAAAGTATGTTTATTGATCTTAGAGATATGTTGTTTTTAGAAAGAATGGAAGAAGGAAGAGAGAAAAATAGATCTAAAAAAAGATATTTGTGCAACAGGTTATGCTTTCAGATGGGTGTGCCACAGAGCCCAGTATTTTTAGGAGACAAAAAAATTGATCGTTGCTTGGTGGTGGTCCCGGCGGTTTCCCTTATATTAAGGGGGGTGTTGCAATGCCAAGCCGATAAATAAGGGGTAGGGCCTGTCAATAGCTCCGCTCCATTTTTTGTCCTTGTGTGGTGAAGGTTGTTGTATCTGTTATGGAACCTTCCATTTTTGGGGGGAAGGGGGGGAAATTTGAATTTAAAATTTGTATGTTTTTAATTATAATAATTTCTTTTAATAATATATTTTTGTTTTTTATATTTTTATAAAAAACACATTTGTAGAAATGTTAAGTTCTAAGGAAAAAATTTTTTTTCTTTAATCAATAATCATGTTAATGATTTTGTTTATTATTACCTTAGTGATTTAATCTTAGAAAATAGATTTTTATATTTAGTAATTTTTAAACGTTTTTAATTTTTTCATAAAAACGTTTTCACATTTGGTTTGTATCATAACATTGATGAGGTCGAAAAAATTATAAGTAACGTTTTGAGACATTATTTGTATTAACAATGTCTATGATGTTATGACATCTTTTAAATCTTAAGTGATTGAAACAATCTTTCACATTCATAGAACCTCGGTTTAGTCATTCATTGTCGTAGAATTATTTTACCACATAATACAATGATAACCAATTTGCTCCCACTGATCTTAAGGTTAGATATTGTCAAGCAATTGAATAATACATTGATACCAATTGAATTTTCATATACAATTTTAAATCTACCATAATATAGACCACTCAAATTGATAGTTTTTTATTGATATCTCATCCAGATTATACTTGGCAATCCAACTTAGTTATGGTTAGATGATTAATAGTCCATAATTATATAGTTCTGAATAAATGATGTGAATACTAAAATAATGACTTATGGCATAATTTTATGATAAAATAATATTGTCTTATTATTATATAAAAACAATCCTTCTTATTGCAACAGATTAGTGGAGTGGGGAAGAAAAGACATAATAACACTATTTGATGCTTCTTTTGGGTTTACATTAGTAGACTAACTTGCGTTATAATGAGTTATGAGTATTTAGACAACCTGCAAGTAACTAATATCAATTAAATAAAATAAATTAACTTATAATTAATGACTTTAAATCAAATAAGGTAACTCTGTCCACAAAATAATGATTATATTAAAAGAAAATAGAAAGTACAAAATGGCTAAATCAGTTAAAACTTTATGAGATTTTTTGATATATGTAGTGACTTTCATGAGATGAAAATTACTACTTCAAGTTCTTAAAATACTTTTGTATTTGTACCGTGGATGAAAGTAAGAATCATTTATTAATTCTCTTAATACCACTACTCCCACGAATTTTGCCTATTACTTATTACATGTAAGGGCTATTTATAAACTATAGTCAAGATATTCTATTTGCGTCACCATTATTAGAGGTGGCTTTTAAATTGTCTGGTTCAGAGGCAATGTTTGATACACTAAATCATCAGTCATGCTTTCTGGTGACCAGGTTCATTTATTGTACATTGCCTTTTTGTGATACCAGTATTTGAGTTGGTTTTAAGGCTTAGTGACAATGTGATTTGTACAAGGCCTTTGCCCGTCGGCAGAAGGGACTTATTTGATTGGGGGGCCATATATTAATAATACAGGCTTTTCTGATACCGACGTGCTACACCCCTTTTTGGAACAATTATATGTTTTCTTAATGGTATTATTTACTTTTATTAAATCTTCGGGTCTTATAACTAAGTGATTTTCATCAAGTAGACTTTATTAGGGTGTCTTTTGTGGTTCGGTCCAGACCGGTACCGGACCGGTGATGTGATTTCTTCCTATGTCGTTTGTAGGTGTAATTATTTGATTATCAAGTTTTACATTTTTATTTAGTTTGACAAACCTTAAAACAACACGTCAATTATTTAATTATCAAGTTTTACATTTATATTTAGCCGACAAACCTAAAACAACACTTTAACGAGTAGTGTACCCGGTCTAGATGGAGTTCGCGGTAAGTAGGGTGTCGAACACTAAGAGTGGAACATTAATCATATATCTATCAGTATTTTAATTAGTCTATTTACTGGTTAAACCTATGCTATGTACATTGTCTAATGACATGGGGGTTTTCATCCTGAGAGACTAGCACAGGTTTGGTGATGACAAATATCAATTCAATAGACAATAAACATAAAAGAAGAAGATTAGAATATAGAAAAGCGGTACAATCCAAATGATAAGAAAATTGTATTAGCCATATTAAATTCGGTTCAATGCTGGTTTGTTTGTTTTAGTGCAATGATTTACTTATCTCGAAGCGGCATATCATTCTTAAGACTTAGGCGGGACATCATCCTAAGACTTAGACACGATTAATCCTGTCACAATTAACGCATCCGCATAAAGCATCCTTTAGTTTAATTATAATCTATCTTAGAGAATTAAAGCAGTGGTGATCCTGTTAAAACCCTAGCCCAACGGGACTTTACCCACTTATTGTTTGACAGTGTTTTATATACTAGTAGTCTACTATTCCAATCTTTATCAGTCAATTAAGAGGGTGATTGCTGAAACATAAATGGGTCACCTACCGGTCCAACTAAGCTCATAATTAAAAGACAAAGATAAAACGTTATTTGTGATCCTGTTGGTCCAGTAATATGAAACACGATATGGAGAGCTATCCCAGTATCTAGATTACTTGGTCCGTATCACTAGATCTATTTGAATGACAGGTTGCATATTCAAACACATAAACAAGTATGAGGTGATAAACATAATTAAACAATCAACGATAAATTAAGAAATTGATTTAAAACAAACTAAACATTAAACTTTCATTAAGATGGCTAATACCCGAAGGTATTAGCCCACAACCATTGTAATTATACAAGCGTAATCAAACAATTAAAATCGAATGATTAAGAGAGTAAAAATTACATGATGTCTTCTATGGATTCGTGATCAATGCTTGACCTTGGTGGCTGATCTTCTCTTCTAAAATTCATCTTTAGTGAGTATGGTATAAGGAATATGATATTGCACACTTAAAACTCGTTTTTGAGTCTTCTATTTATAGTGTCTGAAAAAGACTCGATACGCCGTATCTGGCAAGGTCGATACGGCGTATTGGGCTAGATTCCTTGGAGTGCGCGCTACGTTCAAATCAATCAGTGATATCATTCCCAATTTACTTGATTTACTGTATCTTTGAATAGTTATCTTCATGGATACGGCGTATGTAGACAGCATGGATACGCCGTATTGGGAATTGGTCAAACGCGTTTTCTTGTGAAGTCTTGGCGCAGATACGCCGTATCTCTTTAGTTGGATACGGCGTATTGGTGAAATTTCAGCAGTCTTTAAATATCTTTGTTTTAGCTCTAAATTATGCGCCTTTTAGCCTGTCTTCACAAAACACTCCTGAATTACTGCATTTATCAACTTGAAAGCAATTAAGTACCAAATAATGCAATAATTATATAAAAGTAGGAAAAACATATGGGATAAATGATATAATAAAGTGACGTTATTTGATGTCATCATATCCCATTTAGCTTTTGACCCATGTTATGTATCCAACGATTTTTCAAAAGGAAAACAACAGTAAAATATCAAAGTAAACCGTAAAAGTATACCTTCATGCTTCCCAAATAATAGGGTTCACTCGGGTATCTAGAAGCTCAGAACTCAATTCCCCAAGAGCCTACTTCTCTGCATAGCACTGTTTTCAGATCCATTTATGTGTTAGCATAACATGGACTCACAATCAAATGATCAATTCATGCAAATGAGTGGTCAATGTGTACCTGCACAAGGACAGAGACGTAAACTGCTCATCCGACTTTCACTCGTCTCACAAATTATGTTTCCTGATGCCGCGACCATATCCGCAACAAAAATCTATGTTAAAGTACTTTACTTCTGTTTAGTCAACTTCATTACGCGGCATCCTAACTCCTTTTTCCCGACATCCAATCACACGGACTATATTAACTTCCACACAACACACCTCCATGCATCTAACAAACAATAAAAACCCTAAAACTCCTAAATATAAACTTAATACAAAACAAATAGTAAGAATATGTTTTCACTGAGACATAAAAACAAACACTTGGTATGCATAATTATAAAACATCATTATAACATAAAAAACTGTTTAGCAGCTAATCCACCGTTCAAATCAATAACAACCAACCAACAATTTAACACCTATGAGCACAAAAATTAAATCTTAATAATAAAGACATTAACATCAAAATATATATAAATAAGTTAACCTTGCATCTTTCATCTTTAGTTTCAGGAGGAGACCCTTCAAGAGCTGTTTCAAACGCTTCAAATGGCTCATACCTAAATCAAATCAAATAAAAACTGAAATAGTAGTGCATTGGAAAAATATCAGTTTTTATGATACGAATTGAATTGATATTAATCATTTTATGCCTTTAAACTAATAGTTCAGTTTCTTTGGAGATGAAATGTTTTGTAGCATATGAGAGTTGGAAGATTAATGGTTCAATGTCTACACCACACTTATAATGAGCACTTCCCCCTCATAAAGAGCACTTGCTCATTCAATTAAAGGATTGAATCGTTATATATTACGAGAGCATTAAGACCCGTGCGATGCACGGGCTTTGTTTTTTTGATAAAAACATAAACTTTTTCTTATATATATAAAACTCAACTTTTTTATCTAATATATTAAACTTGCATTAAAATAAATTTAATTTTTATCATAATCTCATATTCATTATTGTTCTTATTGAATAAATTTAATCATCATATCCCGTGTATGACAATATTTGCTACAAATTCATTTACAGTAAATATAATAAATAATATAATATACACTATATAGTTTAAATATAAATATATAGATTATATATCTACATTAACATATAACAGGAAGGCATGTATGATTATTTTATTGCCACAGTCATAACCGCCATGATCAACATAGGTTTTTTATTACATTTAAATTTTTTTAAATTTCAGGAATTTAACATTTTATTTAAAATCCTGTATCCCAAAATTATAAACATTCAGGTCGCCACCTAATCCCTACTGAAATAAATCTTCTTGCTGTGAGCATATAATGACGAACATAATAGACCTGATTCTTTCTAGATACATAAACGTTGTCTACACAAAACCATGTTATTTAAAAGGAACCTTTCCGGGAATAATAATTAAAGCCAACAAGGATTATCATGCTTCACAAAGTACAAAGTTGTCATGTTTTTTTATTATATTTTTTAAATTCGGTTTTAACATGTTTATTTAAAATCCGGATCTAATTTTAATATTAGGTACGCCTCCTAATCCCTAATGATAAACTTCTTGCTGTGAGCATATATTGACGATCATAATGATATGTTTTCTAGATATCGTTCTAACAAAACCATGTTTTTATAGGATCTCCGAGGAAGAATATGTTAAAGCCATCAAGGAGGAGATTTACAAAGTTGTCCAACTCCAGGAAGAACTTCACATCGATGTTCTTGTCCATGGAGCCAAAGGTATATTTAATGCGTTTATTAAATCCTAATCAAAGTCAGATTTCATGTTCATCTTAATTGTTTGTCTAACATACATATATAATATTTCAGAGGTTATCTTTATTCCCATCATAGCATAGCAATTAAAAGACAACATCTGTATGCCCCTTAAAACCACATTTGGTTACATCTATACTTTGCAGGTAAGTAACTTTTGTTATTATTTTCTTACAAAATTTGTTAGTTCTTTTACAAATAGGTTGAGTGTAATTAACAAGATATGGTACATACATGGACAGGCTGTTTTGGCTCACGAATTAGGACACCTTAAATGTGACTGTGGCGTGTAGCTGACAGTCGCTAATATTCTTGCTGTTG